>PVJO010005725.1:0-95548 GCA_004026905.1 Hystrix cristata | reverse complement strand
TTTTTTTTTTTTTTTTTTTTTTTTTTTTTTTTTTTTTTTTTTTTTTTTTTTTTTTTTTTTTTTTTTTTTTTTTTTTTTTTTTTTTTTTTTTTTTTTTTGGTTTGTTTGCATCACTGAGGATTGAACTGGGGTGTGCTCTACCACTGAGCTATGTCTCTGCCCCTTTTAAATTTTATTTTAAAGCAGGGTCTTACTAAATTTTCCAGGCTAATTATAGGTGTGTGCCAAAACACCTGACCAAAACGAGGAAATATTTTATGTTTTTGAACAGGGAATGAAGGTGAGCAAACTAATGTTTCAATGAAAATAATCCGGAAGCTAAAACATCCTTAAAGCTTTCTTGATTTCTCACTTAAATTAATGATACCTTTCTCTAGAATCCCTTTGCAAGGAATCATAAGGATACATGTCAGATTTTCAAGGAGGCGGATACACTTATAGCAGCCAAATAAATAACCTCTTGTTTTCTTTTGTTTCTGGTACTGGACATTGAACAAAACGCAGGGCCTGGGACATGCTAAGCCTACTCTCTACCACTAAGTTACAGTTCTAGCCCCAAAATCTCATGTCAAGCAGGATTCCCTCAAGACATCCTCAATGTATTCTTTTTTCTCTGATGAAATTTGTAACATCCTCATGGTATTAGGTGGCACTGGCTTTCTAATTTGTGTCTAGATCGTCACAGACAGTGTAAAGATAGTCTAATGTAGGATACCCAAATGAGAAAAAATACTTTTGTTATATTTACAATAATAAAAGACGAATCCTGATTTGGGAACTGTTCAAATAGGAAAACCATGAGAATCTTAGATTCCTGAAAATATATTATCTACTGTCATTTCCAAGAAGAAAAGGATGCTTTACTTTGTTCTTGTTTTATCCCAGTTTGTGCCATAGTAAGTTCTCAGAAAATAATATTTATGTAATAGCATTAGTAAATTGTAAAATATAAATAACAGTCTTTGTAGTATTCTTGGATAAGTAATATGAAATAAAGTAGAAATTTTAGCTTTCAATTTTTAATCTAACACGTTTAACTTACTGATTAAATTTTTCTGATAACACTCCATTATCTTTTTATCTTTTTACAAATGTAAAATGATTTACAGACATAATACTTTTCATTCTGGGACTTTCATTCCAATTTTTGTCAAAATATTGTATAAATTCTAAGAGTCTTAGAATTATCTTAGCCAATGAACTACATTCACAGAAAAGTTTTCATAAGAAACACCATTTTTCTATAAGAACATTTTAAATCTGGGAGCAGAAGCATTGTATACAGTTAATGAAAGATGCTTTTTTCCTAAAAACTGGTGAGGGGTATGTTTGTTTTTTTCTCTATTGAAACAAGTAAATGAACAAATGAAGGGTATGCTGTCCTTCATTCACACTCAGTCTCTAAAACAGAGGAACATGTTTCAAAATGTGAGTCGGATAAAGAAAATAAATTCCAAGGGAAGTCACACCTACCTCCAGAGTAAGAAACCTTGAAGCTTTTGGTGGTAGCCACAGCAAATCAGAGCCCCTATGAGATAGCTGTGGCCACCTTAGCAACAGGAGTTCTAGGGAACAATAGCTGTTAGTGTTGGAGACTCTCATAAGATGATATATTGGCTTCATTCATTTATTTTTGGCTTGTTTGTTTGGGAGCTGTGCTGAGATGCATATTTAGAATATAGGGATTTGCAGCTTGTGAGAGTCTAAGTATGAAAAAGAAAAGTGGTATGTCCTAGTGGGGAGTTGAACTCTATTTTTTTTTTTTGAGATTGATCTTTGTTAATAAAATTAACTTTTTCACATTTGAAGACCAACTCTGAAAGGTGATTGGAAGTATAAACTCCCATCTGGCCATTACAGATAGCCTGTAGTAGTTATATTGAATAATCTCATAATGTGTTATTTTGTTGTAAAACATTCAGAAATTGGACCTTAGTATTTTCTGTTCTTCCAAAAAACCAATTACCAGCAGTTACACAGTTTTTAAAAGGCTTTAAATAAAGTCTCTTATGTTTCACAGTGACTGAAAATGCACAAAAATATTAAAACTCTAATTTTTGGCACACCCTAGTGGAACTAAGTCCCTGTTCTGCATGTTCTACTCAATGATTTGCAGTGTTTCTTGAGTATCAGGGCATAATACAGTTTTGCTTCCCAGAAATACATTAGAGATATACACCCACACACACACTTACACATGTACATATTTATGGTGGGTAAGAGAAGTAACATGTAGTATGTGATCACTGTAAATGATTGAAACAGAACAGTTGTAAGGAGGACAATAAAGTTCCCTCTTTGATGCACTGAAAAAGGGATTATTAATATTCATTTGTGATGTAGGTCCTTCCAGATTCATGTATCTATACCTATCTATGCATGCATGTATGTATTTATCTACTTGAATAATTTTTAAAACATTGAATTATATAAAATTATAGCAGAATCCTGGCTTCCTATTTTTATTATTATAACTAGGTTTCTTTTTTATTATTAACAGATTGGGAAAGTACATAACAACAATGCTACCGTAAATTCAATAACACTTAAAATGTTTTTTTTTATGTTCTGTGGATGTAGCTCAGTGGTAAAGTGCTTACTTAGCACACACGAGGCGTTGGGTTCCATCCCCAGCACCATAACAAAGACAACAAAAAATTCTCATTAACAACAACACTTGCATACATCTGAACAGTAACACATATTTTTATAGAACATATTAACTTAATGATTTAGATAAGACTTGATGAACTTTTATAAAGAATCTATGACTCACAAAATTAGAATTACTGAATTAAATATTTTAAAAACAAAGTCAAGCTTTTCTGGGTAGGGTGATTGCTCTATGTTTAAAGCAATTTCAACTACTGTGGCTTCTGTTAACACACAGAAAATATTTTCTCTGAACTAGGATAGGTCACAACTTGCAAGAGACTTGGAAATCAGTAATTATGTGACTTTAGGAATGCATCAATAATTTCTACAAAACCATGGAAATCTTCTAACATGAGATAAAATCTGGAGAAGTCTTTAAAGGAGGATCTGTAATGCAACAAGTAGTTATTTGGGCAAATGATTTCAGGAAGATGCTTAGTCATAATTTAAAAATGTCTCTTTAACATTGTGCTGAGGAGGATCAAGAGATGAAAATTCACAAGATAATTTGGGTCGGAAGCAACAGAAGACATATTATGAAAATGACCAAGTTCTTTTTAATTTGGAAAGAAAATTCTAATTTAAGCTCAGAAAATAACATGACTGGCTCTTGTATACTATCAGAATAAAAAAATAGCATTTAGGGATTTCTTCATTCGGTATTTTGTTCTTTGTACAGTTCAGTTAAAAAGCCAAATCTTGAAGTACAAGGTAGGGTTGAAGATAGTGTTAGGATATCATAAAAGAGACTGGAAGGAGAGAAGCATCATTGACAGAAATAAGTAATGTGTAATGTAAATGACACAAACTTTAAAACTTTCATAATGAATGACTCACTGAAATTATGTCAAATTGCTGAAACTCATCAAACAGGAAGTTAAAGATGACATGATTTAACATGTTCTAACCGATTTAGTCTCCACAGTCATTTAATCCTGACTCTTAAACTGATTAATTTCAGAAATCCAAACAGACTGTAAATTTTATTGGGTTGTGATCTAAAAGTTTATGTCATTTTTTGAATTCACTCCTTCATAAGTAAAGTTATAAGGTTATAAGTTTATTCTTTGTTGTTAACTTCCCCAACTGGCTCATGAAAGTCTACTTAACGTATAACATGACAGACAAGATTTCCAGCTCCTATAAGATCTCTCATACATCACACATCATAAGCAATGGTTGTTAATTTTGTTAGAAGTCACAATGGTACGGTGGCTATATTTTTAAGAGATTTTCTTTTTATTTTATTATTCTGTATATATGCAAACTCTACTATAGTTCTATTGGTTTCCTGTAGTTTTAAATTACTATAAACTTCACAAAACAAAATAATACAAATTTTAAATCTTTAATTTTCCATCTCACTCCAGAAAGAATTGCGTCTATGAAAAAATCAATCAACAACAAATACTGGAGGGACTGTGGGGAGAAAGGAACCCTCCTTCACTGTTGGTGGGAATGCAGACTGGTCCAGCCACTGTGGAAATCAATATGGAGACTCCTCAAAAACCTAGAACTAGAGGTTCCATTTGATTTAGCTATTCCCCTAGTGGGGATCTTCCCAGAAGAATTAAAATCATCATACCACAGAGATATATGCACAACCATGTTTATAGCAACACAATTTTTAATAGCTAAGTCTTGGAAGCAGCCTAAATGCCCAACAACTAATGAATGGCTAAAGAAGATGTGGTTTTTCTACACAATGGAGTACTACACTGCCATAAAGAAGGATAAACTAGAGTCATTTGTATGTAAATGGATGTTCCTTGAGAATATACTATTAAGTGAAATAAATCAGACACTCATGAGCACACATCGAATTGTTTCTCTGATATGAGAAACCATAAATGTAAATAAGGACAAAGTGGTGTAATGGATATTATATAAAAGGAAGATAATATACAAAGGAGAGGAGTACTAGAAAGAGGGAAGGGGGAAAAGCAGGAAGGGAAAAAACGGAAAGAAAGGGGAAAGGGAAATCATAGAGAATTGTGAATAAACCTGCTGTAAATAGGGATGGAGGGAACAGAAGGGAGGGGTGGAAAAGAGGGTGGAGAACCAAGAGACACCATGTACAGGTACAAAACAAACGTGATGAATGTGATCAATATATGTACAATGTACCAATACATGTTCTTGGTTAAAAAATAAAAAATAAAACAAAATTGAAAAAAATTTTTTTTGGTGGATCAAGATTCTCACTGAACATAACCAGGTTCTCCGATCAGGTTCTTAGGCTGCTGAAATCTAGGGGGACTATCTTAGAATTTTGCCAGCACAAACTTTATGTTAGTGATACATGCTGACTTATGTAAGCATAGAATGGCTTCAGGCATAGCATTTGCACTGATCATCATCACCGTTAACAACAACAATAACAAAAAGGAGTGAAGAACAGATGTGGTGAATTTCACAAAACATTAAGAGTTGGTGAGGTGGGCCTTGCCGCCCACCCCACCAGCGACCTCATCTTGGGTCCAGGGTCCAGGGCCTGCCAGTAAGGTGGGAAAGATCTCAGACTGAAGACACTGCAGACTCTGTCTTCTCACAGGCCTTTTTTCTTTTCTTTTCTTTTCTTTTCTTTTCTTTTCTTTTCTTTTCTTTTCTTTTCTTTTCTTTTCTTTTCTTTTCTTTTCTTTTCTTTCTTTTCTTTTCTTTCCTTTTCTTTTCTTTCTTTCTCTCTCTTTTATTTTTTCTTTTTCCTTCTCTTTTGCAAGTCACTGATACCAAATATAGCAAACCATACCTATGTTACTGAGGAAAGTTCTGGAGTCATAAAGGACACAAGAGCCAAGAACCACATTTATATAGAAGACACTGTAAGAACAGGCTTTTCCTAGAAAATCACTGATACTTGTCTTAACATAACCACCCACAAACAAAATATAAAATCAACATGGTGAACAAACTACAAAGGGGAAATATATATATGTACGAAGAAAATGACAAGACACAGAAGTAAAACACAACCCCAGACCCCCAGCCCACCCAGAACAAATC
The DNA here is from genome assembly GCA_004026905.1 of Hystrix cristata. Taxonomy (NCBI): domain Eukaryota; kingdom Metazoa; phylum Chordata; class Mammalia; order Rodentia; family Hystricidae; genus Hystrix; species Hystrix cristata. The sequence goes on along the minus strand of PVJO010005725.1, from coordinate 89,890 downwards.
CAGAGGACAATGAAATATAAGAAGGCAGAAGACACCCAACCAAACTCTCAGAAATGAGAGCAGCAGAAGTTAAAACACAGATAGGTGACACTATAGAGAACATCAGACTAGAAATAATTGCCCAAGTTAAAAAAGAGATTACAATCATAATGAAAGACCTGCTTAATGAATTCAGAGTAGACACAGATAAAAAAACAGGGGAGCTTAGAAAAAGTATGGAAAATTTAAACATTCAACTCAGTAAAGAAATGGAATCCATGAAACAGATCCAAATATATCCAAGAAATCAAAAACTTCCTTGAAAGTATACACAGGAGATGACTGAATGAAAGCAAAGATAGCATCTCTGACCTAGAAGACAGGTCAGCAATTAGTGACAATGAAAAGAAAGACCTCTTAAAAATAGCTAGAGACTATGAAAAATCACTACGACAGCTGCAGGATGATGCAAGGAAGAACAATGTAAGAGTGATTGGAATGAATGAAAAAGCAGGAGACAATACAAAGGATCTAAATGGATTATTTACAGAAGAAATGACAGAAAACTTCCCAAGCATGAGAAGAGAACTTGACATACAGAGAAGTGAGGCAAATAGAACCCCAATTACCCATGACCAAAATAAATCTACACTAATACATATAATAATCAAGATTCCAGAAATTCAACAAAAGAACAGAATACTGAAAGTAGTTAGAGAAAAAAACCAGATCACCTATAAAGGTAAACCCATCAGAATCACAGTGGATTTCTCAACACAAACCCTTAAGTCAAGGAGAGCCTGGAGCAAAATATTTCAAGCCTTAAGAGAAAACAATCTCCAACCCAGATTGATGTACCCAGCCAAACTATCTTTCAAATTCAACAATGACATAAGATACATCCACAACAGAGAACAACTGAAGAAATTTATGACCTCCAAACCACCTCTACAAAATATTCTGAAGGATATTCTAGAAAAGGAAAAAGGAAACTACAACTACAAGGACCCTAGTAAAAAGAATCCATCAGGCAAGATAAGCAGTTAAACTGAGGTGAAACACAGAACCAACAACAGAAAAGATCTATGGCAAAGATAAGTCAATATATAACACCTGTAACCATCACTGTAAATGGTCTCAACTCACCAGTCAAAAGAAACAGATTAGCAGAATGGATCAAGAAACAAGATCCATCAGTATGCTACATACAAGAGACACATTTCACCCAAAATGAAATTACTAAACTGAAAATCAAAGGATGGAAAACAGTATTTCAGGCAATAGGAACACAAAAAAAGCAGGGGTAGCTATCATAATCTCAGACAAAATGAACTTCAAACCAAGACTGATCAAGAAGGACAAAGAAGGTCATTACATACTTCTTAAGGGAAAATTTCAAGAGGAAGAAATAACAATCATTAATATTTATGCACCAAATATCGGTGCACCTGACTACATAAAACAAATATTAAGGAACATGAAAGATGAAATAAACACTAACACAATTTTAATGGGAGACTTCAATACCCCACTCTCACAAATAGACAGATTGATTAGACAAATAATTAACAAAGAAATATCAGAACTGACTCAAATCTGTGAACAAATGAAATTAGCAGATGCCTACAGAGTGTTCCACCCCACAACAGCAGGATACACATTCTTCTCAGCTGCACATGGGACACTGTCCAAAATAGACCACATACTAGCTCATAAAGCATGTTTAAGTGAATGTAAGGGGAGGGACTTCCGAGAAGATGGTGGAGTGGAAAGAAGGACAGTAAGAGCCTCCATGTGATTTGTTGTCCAGACACTAGAATATAGCAATTCAGGGAAGAGAAGAAGGAGGGAAGCATGTTCTCAGGACCCAGCAGGGAGCTGAAGCAAGAGTTGAAGCCCACGGGGAAAGCAAAGGAGAGACCAGCCAAGAAGAACAAGGTGATGGACAGATGGCACTTTCTCCCAAAACTCCCACTCCTGGCTCCCACTTGTGGCTCCTACTTATGACTCCGGCTCGCATCTCTCCTCAGCTTGCAGCCCCCCAGGTCACAGCACCAGGGATGGCCTGGGCACACGGCCTTGGGTCACAGCATGGCTCGCTCGACTCACGGCAGCAGCTTGCAGCTGGGGTCAATGCACCACACAGCCCTGTGCACTCCCTGGCATAGCCCAGATGGCCCCAAATCGCGGCCACAGCTCTCAGCGCAAGTGACGCAGTTTGAGCTTGCAGATGCATGGTGACTACTGGAGACCCCAGAGACCTCCACGGAAAGGCATACAAATGGAGTGGAGTGGTGGACACTGAAGACTGCAGTGGCTGGTGAGTTACCTTAGTCATCTGATCTCAGACGGCCCCCAGGAGAAGGTGGCGATTGGTCGATCACCATTTTGGAAAGGGGCTGAGAGCTCAGAACTCAGAACAGCTGCTAGCAGCCTTTGGTGCTGGGGCAAGGCGGGGCAAGGCGGGGCAAGGCGGGGCAAAGCAGAGCAGAGTTCAAACTCAAATTGGAAGGAGGGAGAGGAGCCAAATTCAAACTGGGAGACAACCGAGTCCAAGCCAGTGGGAGACATACAGTGTGTCTCCAGCTGAACAAATTGGGTTTCAACCCCACAGCCAGTGATCAGGCTGAACTTCAATAGAACGAGTGAAGCCTTGCTATTGAACCGAGCTGGGAACACTACTCTGTCTACCAGTGACAGTAGAGACACACCTGGAAGTGGACATTTTATTTTATTTTATTTTTAAATACTTTTTCCCTCTCTGCTCTTTTTTTTCTTGTTTTCTTTTTTTTTTGTCTTTCTTATTTTTTGTAGGAAAGTGACTTTCTAGTTTTTTACTTTATTTTTTATTGTTTTGTTCTGTCCTTGTTTTACTTCTTCCTTCTCTCCTTTCCCTCTGCTTCCTTTACCAGTTCCCCAAAGTTTGCATAATTTCCCCCTGGCTTCCAACCTTGCTTCTCATCTCTTTCTCTTCTTCTATTTCTCTACCCTTTCCTCCTTTTGAGTTTTCTCCACTGAGAGTAAAATCACTGTATTGAGGGCATATTTACTGCATACAAGTTTCTGGTTTACTGGGGATACTGTTATATAACCAAATCTAGTTCATAAGGTATAAGGTGGCAGATCGATAGCTACTACAGTTTGTTATTTTCTAGACTATGTCTGATGCTATTATTGTTACTGATTGTACTACTTCAGCCAAGGTGACAGAATTGTTCTACTCAGTTCTTCCTTGCATGCCAAGACTAAGATTGGCAGAGGGCCACAAATAACACTATAGGCCACAATCAAAGAACTAGGGGCTGGCCAAATAGACAGCAACTTCCGAGCCCCAATAAGTTGAAGAGGCAAGATTTTGCAACAGACTCATAATACAAAAACCAGCTACACCTGTAAGACATCTCTGAGGAAGTAGTCATTTCCAAAAGGTTCTCAAAACAAAAAAAGCTACCTGCCACAGGCAATTCATAAGCATCAACCCAGGAACTAAACTAAAGAAGAAAAAATAGAAAATGAGAAGACACACAAATAAGATGCAACCCCATACCTCCAGCTCACCAAAAGCAAACCCAGGGGGTAATGAAGTGGAACAATCTGAAATTTTCCCACCCAGACTCTTGGAAGGAATAATAGCAGAAGTAATAAAGTAGATGAGTGAGGCTCTAGAAAACATCAAAACAGAAATCATTTCCAGAATGAAAGAAATGATCAGTGACTCTAGAGCAGGTATAGATAAAAAAATACAAGAGCTTAGAAAACTCATGGAAACCATAAATGCCCAATACAGGAAAGAAATGGAATCCAAGAAACGGATTCAAACAGATGTTCAAGAGATTAAACATAACATTTAAAGTATTGGCAGTAGGATGAAACAATGTGAAGAGAGAATCTCAGATATAGAAGACAAGATTGTGATTAATGATCGAGAAAAGAAAGAGTTCTTCAAAATTGTAAGGGACCATGAAAAATCAATACAACAGCTGCTGGACGACATGAAGAAAAATAACATAAGATTGATTGGAGTCAATGAAAGAGCAGGAGATAGCACATATCACATAAGAAACCTGTTCACAGAAATAATGGCAGAAAATTTCCCAAGTATGGAAAAAGAACTGGACATACAGACAAGTTAGACATATAGAACTCCAATTAGCCACGATCAACAAAAATCTACCCCAAGGCATATAATAGTCAAGATTCCAGAAATTCAACACAAGAACAGAATATTGAAAGCTGTTAGAAAAAAGAAACAAATAACCTATCTAGGAAAACCCATCAGAATCACAGCAGACTTCTCAACACAAACCCTCAAGTTAAGGAGGCTTGGAGTGAAGTATTTCAAGCCCTAAAAGACAACAACTTTCAGCCCAGATTGATGTACCCTGAAAAACTGTCTTTCAAAATTGATGGAGAAGTAAGATACTTCCATCACAAAGAACACTTGAAGAGATTCATGACCACCAAACCAGCACTCCAAAATATTCTGAAGGACACTCTGGAAAGAGAAAATGAGGACTACAATTCCAGGAATTGCAACAGAATGAATCCTTCAGGCAAGGCAAGTAATTAAACAGAAGGGAAAACTAGGAAGCCAACAACAGGTAAATAATATGACAAGAATAAGTCAACATATGCCAGTTATAACTATCAATGTAAATGGTCTCAACTCCCAATCAAAAGAAGCAGACTAGCAGAACGTGTCAAGAAGCAAGACCCAGCAATATGCTGCATACAAGAAACACATTTAATTCAAAAAGAAATTCATAGACTGAAAATCAAAGGATGGAAAACAATATTTCATGCAAGAGGAATCCAGAAAAAAGCAGGGGTAGCCATTCTATTTGCAGACAGAGTGGATTTCAAGCCAAGACTCATTAAGAAAGACAAAGAAGGTCACTACATCCTTGTAAAGGGAACAACCCAAGAAGAAGAGATGACAATCATAAATATATATACACCTAACACCAGCATGCCTAATTACATACAACAAATATTGACGGACATGAAAAACCAAATAAGCACCAATACGATTGTAATGGGGGACTTCAATACCCCACTGTCACAAATTTACAGATCCACTAGACAAAAAGTCAACAGAGAAATATCAGAACTAAACCAAATTCTTGAACAAATGGACCTAGTAGACGTATACAGAGTATTCCACCCCACAACATCAGAATACACATTCTTCTCAGCTGCACATGGGACTTTCTCCAAAATAGACCACATACTAGCTCATAGAATATGCTTAAGTAAATGCAAAGGAATCGAAATTATCCCATGCATACTATCGACCATAGTGCCTTGAAACTGGAAATAAATGGCAAAAGGAACCACAAAAATTCCATAAACACATGGAAATTAAATAGCACCGTCCTGAACAATCAGTGGGTCAGAGAAGAAATTAAAGAAGAAATTAGACAGTTTCTGCGACTGAACGATAATGCCAATACGACCTACCAAAATTTGTGGGACACAATGAAAACAGTTCTCCAAGGGACATTTATAGCATTGAATGCCCATATCAGAAAAAACAGAATTAGCTTAAATAAACAACCTAATGTTGAACCTCAAGCTTCTAGAAAAAGAAGAGCACTCAAACCCAAAGCTCGTACAAGGGAGAATATTATAAAGATCAGAGCTGAAATTAACTCAGTTGAAACTAAGAAACAATACAAAAAAATCAATGAATTGTAGAGTTGGTTCTTTGAAAAATTAAATAAAATTGACAAACCCTTAGCCAACCTTATAAAAAAAGGGAAAGAAAAGCCTCAAATTCATACAATTAGGAATGAAAAGGGTGAAATCACAACAGATCATGCAGCAATCCAAAAGATCGTCAGTGCCTACTTTGAGAATCTGTATTCTAATAAGATCAAAAATACAGAAGAAATAGACAGATTCCTAGATACATATGAATTAACAAAACTGGATCAAGAAGATATAAAAACTCTAAATAACCCAATATCAGCCACTGAAAATGAAGAAGCAATTAAATACCTATCAACAAAGAAAAGCCCAGGTCCTGATGGATTCACTGCTGAATTCTACAAGAAATTTAGAGACGATTTAATGCCACTAATTCTGAAACTCTTTAGCGAAATTGAAAGAGAAGCAATACTTCCAAATTCATTCCTGGAAGCAAGCATTACCCTGATACCATAACCAGAGAAGGATCCAACGAAAAAAGAGAACTACAGGACAATCTCATTAATGAACATAGATGCAAAAATCCTCAATAAGATACTGGCAAACAGAATGCAAAGAGTTATCAAGAAGATTATACACTATGACCAAGTAGGATTCATTCCAGGGATGCAGGGATGGTTCAACATATGCAAATCAATAAATGTGATACACCATATTAACAGAGCCAAGGAGAAAAACAATATGATCATCTCAATATACACAGAAAAAGCATTTGGCGGTCCAAATCCATTCACGTTAAAAAAAACCCTGCAAAATTTTGGAATAGATGGTCTTTATCTCAATCTAATAAAAGCCATCTATGACAAACCAACAGCCAACATCATACTAAATGATCAAAAACTAAAAGCTTTCACTCTAAAATCCAGACAATGATGTCTGCTTTCACCACTCCTATTCAATATAGTTCTAGAAACATTAGCCAGAGCAATTAGGCAAGAGAAAGAAATAAAAGGAATAAAGTTAAGAAAGGAAGAAGTTAAAATATCATTATTTGCAGATGACATGATACTCTACATAGAAGACCCCAAAAATTCCACCAAAAAATTGTAGATTTAATAACTAAATTCAGTGGCATAGCTGAATATAAAGTTAACACCTAGAAGCCAAGAACATTCCTATATACACATAACAAGCTCACTGAGAAAGAAATAAGAGAAGGTATAACTTTCACAATCACATCCAATAAAATGAAAAACCTAGGAATCTATCTAAAAAAGCAAGTAAAAGATCTTTACATTGAAAACTACAGTGCTTTAAAAAAGGAAATTGAAAGGGATGAAACTGAAAGTGTAAATAAAGACTAAAAGGTATTATATTGGGAAAGAGAAGAAAGTGTCCAAATGGGAAAGGGAACAATGGAGGAGGAGGGGGAAAGGAACAGAGGGACAAGAGAAGTAAGAAATGGAAGGATAATATAGAAATGATGCTTTTGTAAATAAGGAGTGAGGAGGGGTGAAGGGAGGGAAGAGTAATGGGAAAAAAAGAAGCAACAAGATATATCATGTACAGGTACAAATTCCCTGTGATGAATGTTATTACTATGTAGATCTAAAATGTACCATTACAATAAATTTAAAAAAAAGAACAACAGCAACATGATACTGGCAGAAAAGGAGACCTGAAAAGATTAGAAGACACAGAAACAACTGAAAACACACTCAAATACCTCATATTTGACAAAGGAGCAAAACACCCTCACTAGAAGAAAGATAGCCTCTTTAACAAATGGTGCTGGAAAAACTGACTTGCCACATGCTGAAAACTAAAACTAGATACATGTCTCTCACCATGTTCTAAACAAAAATCGGAGTGGGTCAAAGATATAGACATTAAAACAGAAACACTAAATCTACTGGAGAATAGAATAGGAAGAACTCTCAAAGACATAGGGGTAGGAAAAAAAATTCGTGAACAGAACCCAGACCGCACAGGAAACAATACAAAGAATCAGTGCTTGGGACCACATCCTATGAAAAGGCTTTTACACAGCAAAAGAAATCACCAATACAGTGGGACAAAAATCCACAGACTGGGAAAAAATCTTTGCCAGCTGTCCCTCAGACAAATGTCTAATGTCTAGAATATAGAAAGAACCCTGAAAAATCAAATCCCCCAAATTTAAAAACCCAATCCAAAAATGGGCATCTGAAATGAATAAATATTTCTCATTTTATTTCTCAGATGAATAAATAAAAATGGCAAATAAATATATGAAAAAGTGTTCAACATCATTAATCATTCTAAAGATGCAAATCAAACAACACTAAGCTTCCATCTCACTCCAGAAAGGACGTCTATTATCAAGAAATCAACGAACAACAAGTGCTGGTGGGGCTGTGGGGAAAAAGGTACCCTCCTCCACTGTTGGTGGGAATGTAGACTAGTCCAACCACTACAGAAAACAGTATGGATACTCCTCAAAAAACTGCAACTAGAGGTTCCATTGACCCAGCTATTCTTCTGCTTGGTAACTTCCCAGAAGATTAAAAACATCATACCACAGTGATATATGCACAACCATGTTTATAGCAACACAATTTGCAACAGCTAAGTCTTGGAAATAACCCAAATGCCCATCAACTAATGAATGGCTAAAGAAGATGTGTTTTTTCCTACACAATGGAGTACTACTCTGTCATAAAAAAGATAAACTAGAGGCATTTGTATGTAAATGGATGTACCTTGAGAACATTCTCTTAAGTGAAATAAATCAGACGCTCATGAGTACACATTGAATTGTTTCTCTGATATGAGAAACCATAAGTGTAAATAAGGACAAAGAGTTATAATAGGTGTTAGGTAAAAGAAAGATGATATTCAAAAGAGGGGAGAACTAGAAAGGAAGAAGAGGGAAAAGAAGGAAGGGGAAAAGGAAAGAAAGGGGAAAGTGGAAAAATGGAAAGCTATAAATAAACCTAATATAAGTAGGGAAGGTGGAGAATGGAAGGCCGGGGTGAGGAAGAGGGGGGAAACCAAGATACATCATGTACAGGTACAAAATAACCATGTTAAATGTGATTGTTACGTATATATTGTACCAATATATGTTCATGGTTAAAAAAAAAAAAGTTCCTGAAACTGAAAGCTAGGTATTTAGGGATTTATATTCCTTTTTGTTCTGCTGCTTTTACGTTTAAAATTGTCAACACACAAAAAGCAGATAAGTAAATAAAAAACCTGTCCCCTACCTTTAAACCTGACACTTGACTGTCATTTCCACTAAACTGTAGAGCTGTTGATTCTAAATTCACAATCTGTTTCCTTCTTCTAAATCCCTGATCCAATCATTTCTCGTCCTTCTATGGACACAAGGAAAATTAGGAATGAGTAGCTCTTAAGGAATGTTTAGGATGGGCAAGATGATAGATGCTGTCCACGGAAATATTTCCCATGTTGAAGAAGAGGAGTGTGTATGAGACAGAGATCGCTGGGCAAGGAGCAACTGTGATCCACTGGTCCCTGACAGTGGTGGGGAAGAAAAGGAAATGAGCCCTGAAAACCAAGAATCATCTTCCATACAGAGGAATATTACCAACAAAAATGCAAGGGGTGATTGAGTTAGAAAATTACCATTTCTTAACTCCCAATGTAATATGTAATTTAGACAATAAATCACGGATTTGCAAGCCAACTGGTGAAAGTTTCTAGAGGACAGATTATTCACACTTTTAAAATATCACTCTACAGAACATTTTTCAAAATTGTAAATGGAAAATGGTCCTTTATAATGATGAGACCATGAGACAATCAATGAATGATATGAAGACATCTGATTTAAGATCAACAACAGCAGGGCAGTGTAACTTTATGTGATTCTTAATGAACACAACAAGAGTTCATAGTTATTTCTTATCTATATAATTCATCCTTGGTAGAAGATGTGTTCTAAAATAGGGGTAGATTATCATGATCCTCAAAAGCAAGTGATTAAACAAAAACTTCAACATGCATACACATACATGGATGTGATTAGGAAGAGAGAATAAAAAAATTTATCTTTTAAATATTAATGAAGATTATGAGGGTATTAATATGCTATTATTTCAGCTCTTCTTAGATTTAATGTTTAAAAAAATAAAGAAAAAAAGATATACAATGATTCTTGCCATTGGTTTAATATTAGAAAACTGAGGAAGTCAGAAATAAACTACACTAAAATTATTGACTATGGAATTAGCATAAAACATACGGGGAGTTTTTTGAAAGTTTTACTATAATTTTAAGTATAATTTAGGTACAAATTTAAGTGACAGTGGTATACTGTTCAATGAAGATAACTCAAATATATTTACCTATTAAGATTATATGGACAGCACATTTTTTAAGAAAGTCAGGGTGGACATTTTAGAAACCATCAAGAATTATGCACGACTTGGAAAATTAAAATGATTTTTAATATAATACTTTTCAGAGTTACATTACTTTGCGTTTATTATGTTTTTCATTTTATGGAGTTCCTTATATTATTTTATACTATTTGCAAACCTATCCTGAAAAATTATATTTGAGTACCTAAGACTGAAGAACAGAAAAGCATAAAAGTATATCTTTTGCTGAAGAATTTATGCCTTTTGGCAGAAATTATAAAAATGTTGCACAAAAAGCCTAAAATAATTTTACACAAAATGGTATATTTTAAAAGAACGGGATTCATATATAAGCAACTGCAAAGTTCATATAGAAAGAGTTGTTGAGAAAACTGCGGCAGCCACGTCAGAAATTCGCAAGAATTATGGACAGTTTGAAAAGTAAGAAAGAATTTTTTAATAAAACATTCTTCAGAGTTACAAAATGTATTTTGTCATTTTTAGGCTGCCAATACTGACTTGCAGGGGGTCTTTGATGGTCTTTCCGGTACTTTCAGGGCAATGCACAAAACAAATTCACAGCCTAGGTACAGAGAACTAGGGAATTTCTCCTGGAACACTCCCCCCCCCACACACACCCAGTTTTCCCGTGTTCTTGCTCCGACCCTGGCCAGGAATTCTGTGGTGGAGCGAGGCTGACTCAAAGCCTAAGAGCCTCCTGTGGAAAACAAAGAGGCCAGAAGCCAGGCCGTCGGGGCTGCTGAGGGAAGAGCTCAGAACACGACAGCAGCAGGAAGCAGAAGTTTACTTGTAAGTTTGTGCAAAGGGGCACAAAGCTGTCCAGTCAGAAGTCACCTGGTAGGCGGTCATTTCTGTAGCCATCTGCCCCTTCAGCCACGCCAAGTGGGCCAAGCCCCTTGCCCTGCCTATCTCCCCTGCTCTCTGTCCCTGCTTCCTCCCCTCTGACTCCGGGATCATCTCACCTCCATAGAATGGGGACTACAGGGGTCTTTTCTTGACCCCCTTGAGGGTGGACTCTCGGTGGACTGGCTCTCTGGCTGGTTGCAAGGGGTTTGGTGTCATGGGCTAGCGGGGGACTTGGGCTAGGCAGCGCGAGCTGCACTAGAAGGGCAGTGTCGCCGGCATAGAGGCAGGTTTCGGAAGCGCAGGCTGTCAGCTCTAAACCACAAAGCTGCCTGAAAACTGCCTGTTGCTCACAGACACAGAGAGACTGCATTTCGTACCTTCTAGAAAGGGCTGGGCTCTTGAAACTCTGCTCCAGGGCCCCTTCTGATCCCACAGAGGAGATTTCAATGGATTTTCAGAAACCAGGGTAGCGGCTACAGCAGAAATTATGCACCAGTTCATATAAAATGTTTAAATTTTGAAGAAGCTCATAGACAATGCAAAGTGTCCCAAATGCCCGGTCTTGCTGTTGACAACTGATGACTGAAGGAAACCGGAAGGACAGACCGGAAGGACGTCAGAGGGCTTTGTATAGCTGGCACATTTTACAGAGGCGCCGTATTTCTCCAGAACGTTTCATCTGTCACCTAAGAAAAAGGAAACATAATGGACAACAAGACTAACTTCCGACGACTTTTTCATATCAAAAAGGGAGGTATGATTGATTTTGTTTGACATAGTGTTCATGGCTGGCTGTTCATCATACTATATGCTAACTTTTGGCAATTTGTAGAATTCACTCTGCTTAACTAGATTGAAGAATGAAAACCTGCAAAACTATACTTGTTCTGAAGAATGTCTGCCCTTTTTGTCGAAAATTTCAAAAATGTTACACGAACAGCCTAATTTTACGAAATCACTGTATTTAGAAATGAACAGGATGTATATATGCGCATGCATGAAGTTTACACAGTAGTGTTTCTGAGAAAGTCAAGAGAGACACTCCTGAAACTTGCCATAATGACAGACGATTGGAGAAAACTGCAAATGACTTTTTCAGCAAATTATTTGCAGAGTATTGATACTTCATGTTTATCATAGTCTTCATTTCATGATGACGATCGTATTATTTCATCGTATTTGCCAACGTCTCTTAGAAATTTTTCTTCGGCTGCCCCGATTGAACAGCAAAACGTGCTGAAATATACTTTTGCGAAGGATTTACGTCGAGCTTATCAACATTTCCGAAAAGGTACCGCAAAGAGTGCAAATTAATTTTAATGAATGTGTATATTTCAAAATGAAGAGGACGTGTACATATGGCCTCGTGAAGTTTATAAAGACGCCACAGTTTTTAAGGAAGTAAAGAAAGTCGCTTCGGAGACTGGTGACAATCATGGACAAATGGAGAAGATGACGAATGACTTTTTCATTTAAAATTTTCACAGGTATGATATGTTGTCTTTAGCATATTCTTCAAGTTATCATGTTCATCATAGTATGTTATCACATTTGGAAACATTTCTTGTAAAATTTTATTTCAGTTCCCACATGGAAGACCCACGTGATGCTGAACTACACTTTTCTGAATAATGTATTGCGCCCAAGAATTATGGACCATTCGGGAAAACTACAAAGGACTACTTCATATAATAATTACAGTGTTGCGCTATTTTGTATTTACCGTATTCTTCGTGTTGTCTTATTCAGCATATTATTTTATCATATTTGCAAACATCTCTTGTATAATCGTATTGGGGTTGCTAGATTAAGGAACGGAGGCAGGTTAAAGTATACTTTTCGTTCAACAATTTATGACATTTTTGTTGAAAATTCTAAAAGTATTTCAAATAACATATTTCATGGAAACGGGCATACTTGTAAATGAACATGATTCGTATATATGCACCTGCTAAGTTTTTATAGACGGTGTGTTTTTGAGAAAATCACTGTAGACACTTGACGAATTGGCAAGTAACACGGGCAGTTTTGAAAATTACTAACAATTTTTTATTAAAATATTCTTCAGAATTACAAAGTGTTGTGTTGTGTCATTTTTAGGCTGCCGATACTGACTGTGCAGGGGGTCTTTGAGGTCTTTTCTGTACTTGCAGGGCAAAGCACAAAACATAAATTCACAGCCTAGGTACAGAGAACTAGGGATTTTCTCGTGGCTCGACCCTCCCGTTTTCCCGTGTTCTTCCTCCGAACCTGGCCAGGAATTCTGTAGGGGAGCGAGGCTGCCTCAAAGCCCAAGATCCTCCGTGTGGAAAACAAAGAGGCCAGAAGCCAGGCCATCAGGGCTGCGGAGGGAAGAGCTCAGAACACGACAGCAGCAGGAAGCAGAAGTTTACTTGTAAGGTTGTGCGGCAGGGCACAAAGCTGTCCAGCCAGAAGTTGCCTGGCAGGGAGGGCTGGAACTGGGCTTCTCGGGGTGGGGTTGGTGCTCTGCCCATTTTTATAGGGATTTTCAGCCAATCAGGGTCTTAGTCTTTGCTGCTGGGGCGAGCTTATTGCAGAGGTGAGCTGAGGCTCGCAGAGTTGCAAGGGGTTTCCCGTGTATGCAAGCAGCTCTCAAAGAAGGCCGGTTTACACCTGTGAAGGATTCAGAACGGGCAGCTTGTGGTAAGCAGGTGGTCATTTCTGTAGCCTTCTGCCCCTTCGGCCACGCCAAGTGGGCCAAGCCCCATGCCCTGCCTATCTGCCCCGCGCTCTGTCCCTGCTTCCTCCCCTCTGACTCCGGGATCATCTGACCTCCAAAGAATGGGGACTTGGCAGGGTCTTTTCTACTGAGAGGATTGGTGGGACAGACTTGTGGCTATGTGTGGGTAGGTCAGAGAGGAGTCATAATGTTGGCATCTGTATCTGGTCTCTCACACATTTGTCTCTTTTACTGTTCCCCTTCTCTTTCCTGGCTGTTATGCACTAAGCAGCTTGTTTCACCACAGATTTTCACCATGATGTTCCTGCCCTGGAGACTGCTGATGATGAACTGAATCTCCCAAAATTTTAAGCAAAATTAAAGCTATCCTCCTTTAAGTTGTGAGTATCAGGTATTGCGTCACCGTGACAAGAAAGTCAATGATACAGAAAGTATGAGAGAAGTAGGGTCCTTCTTGTTACTCTATTTTTTCATGTCGTTTAGAAGTCTTTGGAAATGGTTTGTTGGAATAGTTTGGAAAGACTTGGAGACACAGGCTAGAAAGCCTTATGGTGCCATAAGCAGAGTCTGATAGGTGATTCTGGTCAGAGTCAGAAGACCAGAATGCTGATAGGAATGCAGACAATAAATGTCAGGTGCAGAAAGTTTCAGTTGGGAACACTGGCAGGTAGACTACGTGCTATATGTGTTACAGTCTGGCAGAAAATTTGTGTACATTTTGCCCATATTGTGAGACTTTGAGATTAAGAGAAGTAGACTAATTGATCTGGTGCAGGAAATTTCAAAGTGGACCAATAGTCAGGCTGTTGCATGAGTACTGCTGGCTGATTTTAGACAGATTTAGAGTGACAACTGGAGGCAAATGCCACCATAGAAAAACTTGGATAACTTAAATTTTGTCCCAGAGTGAACCAGTGTAAAGTTATGGCTAAAGGAGGTATAGTTGCAGAAAAGATTAACACTGTTACAAAAGAGCCAAGTACTTTGTACAGGGAGAGTAGGGCATTTCAGGAATTAGTAAGACTCCACCCATACCGGGCACAAATATGGAAAAGTATAAAACTTCCAGTTAAGAAGAGAGTCTCTGGGCCCTGTGATTGAGAAGGGTCATCTAGGGAATTGGTTCCTTGAGATTCATTTCCCTGTACTTAGCCATCCAAGTACTGAGAGGCTACTGCTGGTCAAATAAGGCTAGCTTCTAACTGAGCTGGCAGCAGACTTTGTATCATCCCTGTGATGCTGATTTTACTGCCAAGTAGAAGGCAAGAGTTGTGGGATTAGAGAGGCTTCCACCTAGATCTCAAAGGAGTGCCCGGGAAGCCAGGCAAAGAGTCCCTGTGAGGGCAGTGTATGAATTTGTGGGAATGAAGACAAAGACATAGTGAAGACCCCAGAAATTAGAGATGTTGGAAACAAGGAGCATCTGCCAAGCAAACCTGTAGGCTGTTCAGTGGGCAAGGCTATGTGGGAAGGGCACCTATGTCCTCCAGAAGTCACATCCCTCAGCCATGTGCCCCAGATGCTGGATACAGAGCTGCAGGATTTAATTATTGCCTGCTGGATTTCAGTCTTGTTTTAGTACTATTTTTCCTAACCCCCTATTTCTCTCTTTTGGAATGTGAATGTTTGTCCTGTGCGCTTGTACTTTGAGATTTTGTAACTTGTTCTTGATCTTTATGAGGCTCACAACTAAGAATTTGCCTTGAGTCTCCAAAGAGAATTCGATTTGGATATTTGAAAAATGCTGGAACCGAAAATAATTTGGGGAAGGAATTATTGTGTTCTTGGTTTTATGCAGGTTAGTTGTAAGTAACATTTTAGGTAGCATTATTAACTTGTTATTATGTTTATTTGGAGATGAAGTGTGGTTTAAGGAGATGTGTTTGGATGGAGTTGACAAAGGGTGAAATGCAATGGTTAAACTTGAATGTGTCAACTTGATTTGCTTAAGGACTACCTAGAAGACTGATGAGATAGACTCTGAGTATAACTGGATAGGCCATGGGAGCATGACCTAAGGGTTTATATAGGATCACTCAGACCTCTGTCTTTGGAGCTGCCACCTTCTCTGCTTCCCAGCTGCCATGAATTAAGCTGCTTTGGTCCTTTACATCCTTCTGCCATGACGTTCTTGCCTTGCAGCCAGCTAACCATCGACTAAACCCACCAAAACTATGAACCAAAGTAAACTTCTCCTCTAAGTTGTGGGTGTCAGCAATTTTGTCCCAGTGATGAGAAAGATGATTAATTCAAAGAGTGTTTTTGAATGAAGGCTGAGGTCAATATAAAAAATCATTTTGGTATTTTTCTTATGTTAGGACCCAGAGTATATTTTAATTTTGCACTTTAAAATTCATTTTTAGTTGAACTATATTACAGATATATGAATAACCTAAAACCATTGATATAATCTTTTCATCATTTGCATCCCATAAAATCGGAATTTTTGGATTCAAATGGAAGAGTTATTAAATTACATGTTCACTAATGCTTCACCATGATAATTATATTAGGAGCAATTTTCTATATTTCACATCTTCTAAGGTAAAATATAAAATAATTTCTGCCTAATTAGATGTATAGCTCTATTTGCTTCCAGATTTGGAATGAACAGTAACACCTTAACTTCATAGTTTGATTTAAAGCCAGGTTTCAAGAGTTTTTCACACAAAAACCTTTTGTCACAACAACTTGAGTTTAGTTGAAAACAAAGATGCATATTGCTTGTAGAGGAGGAAGTAAAAGTCAGCTAACAATGTTAAATTTACTGAATTAATTATCTTATAACTGATGATAAAAAATTATAATAATGTAAGACATGTTTGGAATTCATTCTTATAATATCCCGAAACTACAGGTACTGCCACAAAGAATTGGAACTGTGTGGGGACAGAATCTAACTCTCTCTGTTCATCTTCCCTGATTCTCCACCTCAAGTACAAATGTCTCTTTTCCCTGAAGTGTGTTCATATGTTCATAGAAATCTAGATGAAAACCATATTTTAGATTTTCTTCGGATCAGAGAAAGGCAACACTTACCAAAGTAAACAATCACATTTTCCGGAATCTTTTTATTTCGCACACATGTAAGCACAGTGGTAAGAGATCACTGTTACAAAGTGTTAATAAGTGGCTGAAGCGAAGTCAGAAGTATAAAAGACAGTCATGTTTGAAAACCAGAAGACTTCTGCTTCTGGCTATGAAGTAATAACAGGGTCTGGAATTGCCTTTTGTCCATTAATAAGTGGAAAACTGGAAAACTATAGAATGTATCTATTTTCAGAAACTGGATCATGATCCCTGAGAAAAGAAGTACATGTGTTGTTGTTTGGAGACACTTTCTGAGATGCTGCAAAGGAATGTGGAAATCAGAAGAAGGCTGTCAAGGTGACTGAGATGGGAAGACACTGATCCCAGTTTAAGGAGGCTGCGACAGTTAGAATTTGTAAGGAAAAATACTTGAGAAAAAGAAATCACGTAGAGCGTGACTTCCAAAATCCGACTAGAGAGCTTTATAAATTTTTGGCTGACTAGGAAATATGTGTGTGTGTGCTGTGGAACTCCGTAAGTCCAAACTAGAAATATATTTTAGAAAAATAAAAGTTATGTGGGATTTGTAAGGTAAACAATTCACAGAACTCACACAGAACTGGTATGTTTTGAATTCTCGTGAGTCAGAGTAGAGATAGGTCTTTAAATACATGAAACATTCAGTAAAGTTCACAGAAAGGCCTACATCTAAGAAATCAAGCTAAGTAGCCCAGAGTAAATTTTGCTCTGAAAATCTTCCCTAAAATGACTTGAAAAGAAGCATTAAGCAGGATATGGTGGTGCGCACCTGCAAACCTAGAATCATGCAAGAGGCTACGG
The DNA here is from genome assembly GCA_004026905.1 of Hystrix cristata. NCBI lineage: Eukaryota > Metazoa > Chordata > Mammalia > Rodentia > Hystricidae > Hystrix > Hystrix cristata. Next base: position 72,457 of record PVJO010005725.1, on the reverse strand, counting down.
TAGGAGGATCTTGAGTTTGAACACAACCTGGTCTCCCCCTCCAGCCCACTCACTCCCTCCTCCCTCCTTCCCTCCCTTTACGGAAATTGAGCTCAGGACCTTTGCACTGAGTTACGCCCCAGCCCTTATTTTATTTATTTATTTATTTTTTTTATTTTGAGATAGGGTTTGCTAAGTCACTCTGTTGCCCACAGTGATTTGGAAGTTGCATCCTCCTATCTCAGCCTTACAGGTATGTGCCACCAGGCCAGGCTGTAAGAACTTATCTCAAAAAAGAGCCTTTAAAAATAAATATTATGAGATGTGGTTAAGGCCTAAAATTCTTTAAAAAAATAAAACAAAATCTAGTGCACAACAACCTGAAATTCACATGATGCTTGGTGCCTGATTAAAAAAAAAATTCTAGATGAATGAAGAAAGATTAAAATTTTTAACCAGCTCAAAGAAAAATCTCTCAATAGAATCAATTTTAGAAATGAGAGCGATGACATAATTGGTGACAAATATTACAAATATGCTCCATATCCCTAAGATATAAAGGAAATACAAACAAAATGAGAGCATAAGTAAAGAGTATAAAAGAGTGAAAGAGCAGAGTCTAAAAGGGAAACAAATGGATCATACAAAGATGAAAATTAAATATCTCAAATGAGAATGTCACTGGGCATAATTAACAGGAGTAATTTATTTCAGAAGAGCAGCCACCCAAAATGAGGAAAAGGTAAGTTTTTGAAAATGTAAACCAAACTTCAATTATCCAAGTGACAATATCAAGCAGTCTAGTTTATAGGTAATGAGAGACACAAAATGAAAGGAAGGAGAGGAGAAGAAAGGGATGAGGGACAAAGTTCTCATATTTTCTGAAAACAATAAACCTATCAGTCAATAAAACTAAGAATCCTTAAGCAGAATACACGCCCAGAGAACTATACCAGCTCATGTCATAAGCTAACTGCTGAAAATTACTGAGGTTTTAGCATGGAGACAGATGTGGAGACAGGAAAGAAGTTAGGGGTGCGATTGTGACAAGCCCCAAGTAACTGAAGGGCTCTCTGGCCACCTGCTCTCTGAGGATTCTTAACAGGCAGTACAAATCCCTATCACTGACTTTAATTATTGGCATAATTTTCTTGGTCTGATATTAAAAGTGAGTGAACGCCCAAAATAAAATAAATGCTATGCCACCAAACACTATCACAATGAAAGATTTAGAAGTTTTTCAGCATGAAGACTTTAGGTACTATCTCTTATTGTGCGAACAGAAATATACTTAATTGTGTACATTATAGGAATCTCTGCTTCATCCATTCATTAAACATTCATGGAGCACCTATTATGGACTGAGACTTGTTGGTGGGTCAATAATATCATGGTTTCATGCAGTGTGCATGAGGAATACATACACTAGTTCAATTATGTCCAAAGCTGCTCCTTAATTTAGTTTTTGATTACAGTGAATGGTTCTTTACATGGGAAATTTTTTGTATATAATCATATCTAAATTCCCCATAAATGCTTGGAATAGCTATAAAGTTATCCTTATATAACAGAACTCCAAGATTTAGCATTTTCTCAAATAAGACAGATAACCCCCCGCCCTGAAGATATTGGGTTTAGTGCCATCATATGACCAAAGGCAGCCAGAATTGAAACAGATTTTAGAACTCATTCAGTACAGTGGTATACGGAAATGTATAATTGTGTATACGGAAGAGGACAGGAGGCTGCCTCCAGTAGTTTAGGGCAGAGGTAGTCGATGGTGGTGATGAGGGTAGACAGATGAAGCAGGTAGCCTCCAGGAATAATCAGAACAATTGACTACCTTCTGGGGCCAGAGTTGAGGGTCTTCTCTGCTTCCCACATAATATGGATCGGTGCATTACTTGTTAACATTATTTGCCAGACCTTGTAGACATTTTAGTTCTAAGAGCATGAATTATATTTTCATCTTTTTTCTTATTTGCTCCCCCTTTCCTCTTCGTGTATAACCATTAGAGGTCCCTAGCATCGCCTGAGGTTAGTATGTCCTTCCACAGCATGAAGGGAACCGTTGTCTGTACTGTAAAATTTTATTTTATTTCATTAATATCCCATGTCATTTTATGTGAGTTTCATCCTGTGTCATTGGACAGACATTATTATTACATATTTGTGGAATTATTTTTATTTTAATTACACTATTTATTTACAATTGCTGACCTTAGGGATTTAGGCTTGGAAGGCTGATCTATGTCACCAACTTGAGACTTCTCACAAAAATAAGCTAAGTTGAACTATAAGTAGTATAAACTCAGATCCTTCATAATACTTAGAAAAAAAAAACTCAACAAAACCACATTTCATTCAGCAAGTATGAAAGGTGTAGAAATGATTTCAATTTCTATTAGGCCAGCCTCACTGTCCTATAGAATAGCAATCACCCACATGTGGCTACTTCAATTTAAATTAAGGAAAAATTTTAAAAAATCAGTTCTTCAGCAGCAATAGCTACGTTGCAATTGTTCAGCTGCCACATGAAGCTACTGTATATTTTATTAGACAGCTGCAATTAAAAAATTTCAGTCTATTGGACAGCACTGTACTAGAGAAATACAGCAGATTGAAGAAAATTGCTTCATCTTCTACAGGCATAAAGTTTTACTTTCCCTGGGTCTCGTGTGTGGCAAGAAACTGTTACTCTGTAAAAAGAAAATTTATTGCACTTTTTTTCCTTCTTATATTTTGTTCAGCTGTCATATCCTCCTGTCTGCCTCACACTTTCCCTAGTTTTTCCTTCTTTTTCAACTAACACATTAAACAGATACCAACTGTTCCATCCATATCCCTCTTCCTTGTTAAATAAAGCAATTCTTCTATCACTAACACTGTCTATGAATTGTCATTATGTGACTGGGAAAGGTTGGATTATACAGATCTCAAGCACATTTCTGCCATCTATGTGTCTCTGCCCCTGAAGCAAATGACTCTGCCCCTAAAGAGCTTCCAGGAATCTGATCACCTGAAGTTTCAGTGTGTCCTAGAGTTTCTAGTTTTGTTTTGTTTTTTTTCCCAGGATCATTACTAAAATGTTGTGGAGGATCTTGCTGGCTGCTATGTGTCAAGCTAGTTTCCATATGTAGCGATTTGTAAATGAACGGGCAAATGCTTATGGAGTCTGGAAAATAAAGGACTTTGGCGATTAGGGAAACGTTTGCCGGATAGAGTTTTATGATAATGCCAGGTGGCTTCTGAAAATGGAAACTTTCTTGCAGTGAGAAGTAAGACCAGGAAACATGATGATCCTGCTTGCTCTAGGACACAGCCCTGAGATAGGACAACCTAGCTTTGATCCTGGATCTACAATGTTCTCTTTTGTAACTTTGGCTGTACTATTTAACCTTCATGGACTCTAACTTCCTGCCTTTAAGATACCTTCTCATTAAGTTAATAAAAGCTGTATACAGAAGGCTTGGCTTTATATTAAGCACACACTGGGAAATGATGAAAGTGAGCTATTATGGGTTTTCTTGCTGCCTTTTGGTCACTTTCAAGTTTGTAAACCTTTGGTCTCAAAGTCAAAATAATGAACACATTCAGTGTCCTTTCCTTTCTGCTGTGGGATTTGAGAAGCAGGTGGTCAGAGCCAGGGACTTACTGGAAATATGAAAGAAAGTACAGAAGAGAGGTTCCATAGTATGAGAAGACCACCGAGAACTGGTTGATGTGGAACAGAGGGCTATTGTTCAGAAGTGTTGGAGAGAAGATCTGAAAGTTAGGGGAGAGAGGTAGAGATATAATGGACAGCTTGAAGACGGTCTCTCTCTCTCCCTTTCTCTCTTCCTCTCCGTCTCTTCCCTCTCCCCCTCCCCGCTCTCTGATGAGGGGCGGGGAGATTTTGCAGATTCTCTGAAGGATCAGAACCACAGAGAAACAGTTATGAGTTATGAGTTATTCCTTATTGTCTTTCGGTTTCTTCCCTCTGTCTAGTTTTCAACTGATCTTAAATTTTTTTCAATTACCACCAAAAGGTTAATGCTTATTTTTTGCACCTATATTATATCTGAAAAATAGGCATGCCCTATGGCATAGGATTTTTTTGAGTCCACAGTGGTAGAATGATTTTTAAGGAAAAAGAATTTATGAAGAAACAACACAAGAACAATGATACGAGTTGTTTTGGGGGAAAATAGGAGCATGAGGATTTCTTGCCAGAAAAATAAACTTTTCTTGTAACAGCTTGTAAAACAGTCTACCCTGAGCAGATATCTTCCCGGGCAGCCAGGCCTCTCAAAACAATGGTTAATTTATATAATATAGTGAGATTTTTTCCTATGTCCATCCTATCATACCTTTAGAGAAATCACATAAAATGAAATTTAAAATTGCTACGACTGTTCCAAAAAATTGTAGAAATATTCCATTTAATTGAGAATCATCATCAAATACCCTCAACCAATTACTAATAAAATATCTCTGATTGCTACATGGCCATCAGAAGGTGGTCTTTATCATCATCATTTGTTTTTGGCTCTTATATTATGTGCAATCATAATGACCTTTCTTGTTTATTGTTTATTTTGATGTTCCATGAGGGCCAACTAGTGGTAGCAAGTGAGAGATCTGAAGAAATTAAGCATTTTGAAAATTATGGTGGCTGTAGGAGACCCAGGCAGGAATCTGAATTTTGAAAAAGAATTTTAAGAAAATGTTGTTAGTAATAAGGTTGTTTCAAAAGTAAGGGAAGGTAGAATGCATTGTGCAAGATTTCCTTCAAAATTATTGAAATGGAAAAGCAAAGCATCTGAAGTGGAAAGTATCCACTGTTTGGAATTTTCGCTTATCAGGAATATCACTTTTCTTGGTGATGACTGATAAATGAAGTGTTGTAAAACCTTTAGACGTAGGTATTTATGTTTTCAAAATATTTTCCTCTGGTTTCTAGAACCTTACATGAAACTATTATAAATTTAGCTCTCTAAGCTCTAGTTCCATTGTCAGATGGAATCTACTCTCTAGAAAGATTTTAAGGAAAAATATAATCTTGTCTTATATTAGGTTCATGTAACAAAAAATAGAAACATTAATGAAAGGTTGTAGATTCATTTAAGCTGTTATCATTTTTAAATATTTAAAAAGTGGCATGTGATTTACACCTAAAATAAGTCATACAAAAGTAATGTAAGCGTATACGTCAGAAATGTTTAAGAGTATGGGCCAGGAGCTAAAGAACCTTAAAAACCTTTGAGAAAACAGAAACAAGAAATTCTTTTTAGATAGATATTTTCCACCAAAAATAACTCTAAAAGTCAATCTTCCAGAAAAATTTAAAAGGGTTCCATTTCATGTATGACAGGTAATTTCCAGAGAATTTAAATTTGTAAAACAATTAGATGTATAAAATGTACAAGTAATATTAGAGTACCATTAAGACTGTGAAATTAAAATAGAGGTCTCCTACTAGATAATAAAGCTCTAATCGAAACTGGAGTGTTAAACGAAAAACACATTCTTACTTCACCATAATTTTGGGCCCTGGATCAGCCCCCTTTACACTATTTTGGCAGCTTGACAATAAAGAGGTTTCCTTATCTCAACCTTTACTTCTTCTAGTTAATCCTGCCCATTTTATAATATTAATTGTACTGGAAAGTTCTATCCTGTCATTCCCAAGTTAAGAAGCCTCCAAATGCTCCCATTTTTAGCTGAGCTAAGGACAAACCTGTCAATATGTACCTCAAATCCACTACACTAGTATTTTTCAAATGAATTCTGTGGGATCCTGGTGGTCTGAATTCATTAGAAGTTCCACAGAGTTTTAGTTCAAGTGCAGTGAATCCTGAGACTACAACTGTCATTCATTACTGGAAATTCAAAAGTCTAGGTCTCACTGGACCAGAATAAGATAGGACAATGTGTATACAATTTTAATTTCTAAGAACACCCTTTATTTTAAGTGATTATTGGCTTGAAATATTTTACATGAGAGTTCTGCATGTTTTATCTGACAAGAAGGTTGATCTACTAAAGGAATTTGAAAAAGTTGGTATACAACATGTTTACAGTTTTGTCACCAAACATGCCTGTTTTCTTACTTTCTGTCATGCAGGTTCTCCTACCCCAAATCCCATCTTTTGTGCCATTCCATGTTAAATACTTACAAGGCCATTAAAGCCTTTGTTAATCTGTCTATTCAGTTTTAACTTTTACTATGTTTAAAGTACTCATTGAATTTCCTTTCCCTGTTTTATCTCTGTATTTCATACTATTTATATTGCATTGAGGGTAAGAACTACATTTTATTTTGCAGTTAAATAATTAGCAAAATTATAAAGAAAGAAATTAAGTGCCAAGATTTCTGGAAGTGAAAATAAGCACCATCACTATCACATACATTTTGCAAATTCTGTGCTCTATGAGCTCCATTTTTTCAATATTTTACAGTTATTTGGCAATAAAATATAATTAATGATAAAGATAATGAAAATGATAAAAATTTGTTGAGTGTTGCATGCATATATTTTCCTAGCTCATTCTAACAGTTCTCCAATGTGGGCACCATCTCTCTTTTATAAAGGGGAAAATCGATACTCCAAGAGGTCAAATCATCTGTTCAGTGAGATAAATAATGGGAAATTCCACATTCAAACATGGTCCTGTGTGGTTCAAGAGTTTCTATTCTTTCATCATCCTTGTATTGTCATTCAGAATGGAAATAAGCACAGGAAAAGTAGAGTAGCATGCTATCAACTCTTCATGCAAAAGCGTTCCAACATTGCTATCAATATATTGACCTAGAGAATTATTGTCTCTTACACAATTCTTGCTTGAGGGTTTCCCACCATAAAACACCCACACGGACCGAAAGCTACCTTTCTTAATTACTGAGCACATAACTCTTCTTGGCTGAGATGAAGAGTTTCCATCAGAGCAAGCAACAAAGGGGGGTAAAACGAACTGTTAGACTCTTAGTTGCAGGCATGAAGTTAAGCCTTGTGTTGCTTCTGAGAGTAGGATAAGAACACCGCAGAATAAGAATGAAAAGAAAAAATGTACAGTAAAGGTTAGTTAAATATAGATTTGTGAGCAATGGGGCTATTGTTCATTGAGTAGTGATGAAAGCTAAATACAAAAACAGAGACAGACTTCCTGTCATTGAAGAATAGATGTGAGGTATTGATCAGAATGCTCTTCAAGGATACGAGTTTCAGACTTGCTCTCAGGTGCCGGCTTGCTTCTCAGCTTGAAAGAGTGCCAACAATGCCGCTCTGCTGGAGAGAACTACTGTCTCTTCACTGGTACAACCAGCTAGCCTAGGTCTTCTACGCTAGTCCTGCTTTTACCTTCTCTTGTAGTTGGCTGTCTTCCTGCTTGCAGTTCTGGCTTCAAGTCCTTTGACTCTCGCTAAAAACCAGTGGCCTCATCCCTCTGTATTTAGCAATTCAAAATTCATCCTTAGGCCACTGAGCTAAATTTTCGTTTTGGTGCTTCCCCAAGCTTAGTGTCTTGTAGTAACTTTCCCTGCCCCCATTTCTTAGTTATGATCCTTTAGAGCGTGAATTCCTAATTTCCATGTACTTTAAAAGTAGCTCATGTCAATATCACCTTGAGACAGTCTTGTGGGTCCTACCGTGAAGATAGGAGCCTGAATAAGGGCAGTATTCATGGGATGCGAGAGTAGACATACAAATGTGAGCGGAGTGTGGTTCCATTTACCCAGAGCTGGTTGTCCTGAACTGTTTTTAAAGCCAAACAGTAGCTTTGTCCTCCCTCCCCTCTTCCTCCTCATTCTTCATTCTTCACATTGATTTCCCTGACATTGTCACCTCTCTGCGCCTGTATTTATTGATCTGAAGTACGACCTTTTCATTTCATGAGAACATTTCCCCTAAGTCAGAGGGAGAAGAGACACTTTAGGCTACAATATTTGCCGAATATTGTGTTTCATGTACGAACAAGAAATTCCGCACATAGATGATTGTAATCATACCCACTTATGAGATTTCACTCATAGTTCAAAATGAGAAGCAATTTATATCTATTAGACCTGGCCATCGTTTTGTTTTAAAATGTAAAAATTATAACCAATGTTTATCAGACTCTCAAATTATCATTGTGTGTCAGACACTTGGCCAAGCATTTTATATAAAATTTTTATATAATCTTTCAACTTAGCAACTATCAATAAATGAGTACTATTATTACCCCTACTTAATAGGTGAAGAAAATTGTTGAGATTTGCAGAAATTAAGCAAGGTGCTCAGTGTCACACAGAAAGTGTTCAGACTTAGAATTTGGAACTGGATCCTACTAACTAAAGTACGATAAAATAATACTACAAATAAGGCCCTTAATCACATATGCTACTGCACACTAAATAATAGATTTTAAGCTATATCTTGATAGTTGGTAAAACTAGTTCTCCTAAAGCTGTTACAAGATAAATTACATGATATGCAAAGAAGTAGACCAGTCAAATTGCACAGAGAACTAACAAGTCAATAATTGAGTCAGTTCCAATAATAAACTATTTGCATTATGTTTCACCATATCAGGATAAAGTGGCCTTTTTCTTTCTCCTCATGGAGTATTTCCATGTAGTTCAATAAAAAATAATGTATGGTAAGATGGTCTAAAACACCATCTATTGATTTTCCTGTTAATTTAATGTCTTTTTAAGAACTGTTCTTAGAGCTAGAAAAGCAAGAATTTTGCTCTGAGGGATGTTAATCTCCTAAACTTTGGTGAACCCACATTCAGTGAGAACATCTCCTTAAGAACATGCATGATATATTTACACTTAGTGGTGTGCTGAACTTTGGTCATGGCTTTTGAATTGCAATGTTAGAGTGGATTTATTTAACCTTATTATTATTTTTATACAAGATTTTACTGAGTCTCTCTTGTGAGAAAAGACATTCACACAATAAAAAGGTCATGAGCATTTAGCATCAGATCTTACTTGCCCAAGTCAGCTTCACCATGATAATAGACTCAGGGATAATGATTAACCCACCTGGGGATCAAGATTTCTTCCCACTACCCTATCCCCTACTCTCAACGTCTACTATGTACACATGTATTTGAGTTCTGAAAAAAGTCATAACATTCCTCATTTATTCAACTAACCTTTAGTCCTAGGTACCTTGCCCGAAGTAGCTCAAACGATGAAACTGGAATGCAATCAGACACAGTATGCTAGGTTTCTCCACAGACAAAGAGCCAGTAGGTTGTATACACACACAGAGACGTATCTACGTAGAGGTGTATTTACATGCACCCATGACATACACACACACACACACACACCCTCCTGCAGAGATAGAGAGAGAGAGAAAGAGAGAGAGAGAGAGGCATATATAGATTTTTTGCAAGGACTTGATTGTGAGAACAAGGCAGACCAGCAGCCTGGAAATTCATGGAAATATTGATGCTGTGGCTTGAGCCAGAACTTCCTCTTATTTTAAAATCTTTAGTTTTTTTCTCTTAATGCCTTCGACTGATTATATATGGCCCACCCATACCATTGTGAATTATTAAATGTTAAATACATCTAAAAAGTATCTTCATAGCAACATCTAGATTGATGTTTGACCAAATATCTGGGTACCATGGCCTAGCCAAGTTGACACATAGAATTAACCATCACACCCAGGTCTTAATCCAAAATCCAAAGTTTTTTTTCTGTTATGAGTAAGGGCTTACTGTCTAATAGAAGGGAAAGGACACTTTCTGTTAGTTGCTTGTAGTATTTCTCAAGTAATGTAGCTTGCATGTTGCTTATAATATACTCATTCTGCATTTTACCCTTTCTCATAAAATAGAGTTTTATATGAGGATCAAAGAACCTAAGCAAAAGACTAAACTTTCTATTAGCCCCTAGAGTTATTGCTGGCAGTGAAATGCAAAGAGAAGTTAAGGGTGCAGTTTGGGGAAAGCTCTGTAAAGAGACAAATCGGTTCTGCTGGTGTGTCTTCCTTTGGCCCTTTCCCATCCTTCTTTGTCTGGCCTGAAATTCAGACATCATAAGATCTCAGAGGTCACAGGGACCAGAGTGATCTAGGTCCTAACATTTTGAGCTGATGAATCAGCACCAACAACTATTTTCAGATTTCTTGTTACATTAGAAAAAGAGAAAAAAATCCTTTCCTAAGCTTTGTTAATATATGCAAACTAAATCCTTAATTGATACAGACAAAGACACAGATAAGTACAATTAAGATCTTGAACAGTGAATAGCAATGAACACTTTGTACCTATGAAAGCAAAAGGAACAAACTGATATAAGCCAGACATAATGAGTACATCAAACACTATCAGAGACTATTAGTCAGAAACACTGGAGGCTTGAAGAGCTGCCCTGAAGTCAGCAAAATGGAAAGTAGAACTAAATGGCTGCAGGAGGAGAGGAGATGGACATTTAAAAGAACAAAGTTGCCCAGCTGTAAGGTTAGAGAGATGCTGGAATGATGGGCAGTGACAGCTGTGTGCCTTTTTCTCTGAATCTCCCCAAGGGGTGCAAGGACAGTAGAAGGGCAGGGACAAAGGAGCTGCCCTCCTTACAACTTCACTCTCTAGGCCTCTTCAGGACAGAGCTGTAGGAGAACATCACTTGGATTAGTCTGTCCCCAGAAGCACCTACTCATTACATGGCTTTTGTATAGACTTAACTGATTAAACCTTCTAATTTATGACTATAACTACTTACCTTGCTCTAAGAGCTGAATCACAAATCTCTCTTGGACAGTATTTTCCAGTGATAGAAAATGGGTCAGGGAGAAAGAGATAGTTCATTTGTTTGGGGTGATATCAAGCAACTCTTACACTGAGGCAGAGACTTCTCTGAGCTTCCCATAGTCTTTGCTAAACATACTTCTTTTTTTATAAGCAGCCAGATATACAGATGGAATGAATAGCTGGTGACTTTGGGCACAAGACAGTCATTAGCTGGAAGTAAGAATATACTCTTTTTAGGGCAAAGTGCTTAAAAAGGGCACATTTACTCAAGTTCAAAGTCAGAGCTATAGTTGAGAACCAAGATGCAGCTAACACAATGTGGCCACGTCAAGAAGAGAATTAAGCTGGAGTGTAAGAAATATTATCAAATGCAAGGCTCAAAAAATCTGATGACTAGAGATACAGTTCGTTTCTCCCTCTCATTACTCCTTCTCTCTTCCCTTCTCCTCCCTTCTCCAAAAGTCAGGCTCTAGGAAGACTTGGATCTACTGAAAACAACAAGGGGTATTGGAAGTATGGGATTTATTTTCCCAGTCAAGCTTATTCCTTCTGATTTTTCAAAACACAGCTCAGAACTGTGGAAAAATAGTTCTCATTCATAGTTCCCACTTGAGAAGTCTACTGAAAAGCACAGAAATATAAGCTGTTTCTTCACACATATTTATTGTCCTCTGTCTGTTGTCAGGAATGAGAAATTTGCAGAGACAGGGCAATAGGTTTGGTTCTGACAAGGAAAATATTTCTTTTAATGATTTGCAACATGGTACATAATGGAAAAACAGGCCATTTTAATACCATTTAGGGCTATCTTCACTCTTCTAGTGAAGAAGTATTTTATTAGATAAATATATATGTATAGCACTTGAGAAATCAACAAATGCATATATTTTAAAGAGCCCATTTAATTCTATCCCATAAGCACCATCTAAAGGGAACTTGTTGACAGGGTGCAACCATCTTCTACCCTTCACTCCCCTTTTCCCACTTCTGTATTTTGGTGGTCTCAATTTCCTTTTAGCCAAGTCATAACTCAATTAATTGGAATCCAACAGCTATTGAACATCTTTTCTACAAACATGGCTTCATTTAGTTCACAACAATCATACCAATCCTTAAAAAATACAGTCAATCATGTGTTCAATGTGATTCAGCTACTACAAATTGTAGAGCCTTATCATTTTTCCTGAGCTAAATTATCAGCTTTAAAAAAAAAAAAACTACAGATGACTCTAATTTGTATACTACCTCAAGTTAGTCTTAAAGGATCAGGGTAGGAGGAGAGGTGAAAGTTAAAAACAAGAGCTATTTTAGGCATACACACACCAATGGAACAGAGTCATGATGTCAGTTTATTAGTGCATACTTGGAATCAGAGGAGTTTTGGTACTGAAATAATCAGGGAGGATGAAACATTATTTTCAGTTTGGCGTTTTGTTTTGATACGTAGGGAAATATTTCACTGTGCAGAAGAATTTATAAACATGGTGAACATCATTTACAGTGACCAGTTAACAGCCAGCAACCAGCATAATAACGAAAGTAGCTTTCTACCAGTCTTTCTGGTACTTCACTACTGCTCCAAAGGGCACATTTGGTGGCTTGTCATTTGACAGGCATATAGCTCTATTTTTCCAAGAACACAGAAAATAGTAAATGAGCTGTTTTGAATTGTTTGATCATAAACATTTCCCCATTTTGGCTCAAGAAGAAAATTTTATGATCAGCAAAAGACTACTTTCCATATTCACCACCTTAAAAGACTAGTCTTCAAAACTTTTTTGTTTGATGGTTTAATGGCTTTAACTTACAAGATTCTAGAAGCTAAAAAAACATTAAATCTGAGATAATATGACGACAACACTACAGGGAATATATTAGTAAAAGGAAAGATATTATAGGCTGGGCCGCAATGTGTGTTGGGCTGCCAAGTCCAGTGTTGGAGTTGTAACATCCCTGCACAAAACAAAACAATATGCCAACCACTTCTTCCAGTTACGCCTCTTAAGAACCAACGCAATTGTTTGCTATCAATTTATCATTGTTGTATTTATGTGCACAAGAGAAATCCTGAAGCCCAAAATGCTTTGTAACAAATGACAATCACTGAGCGGTAGAGTGGAAGCTATCAAGTGAGTATTTCCACCGAGCCCATGATCCTGCAAAGTTAACGGAGACCCAGGCCTAACTTTTGCCTTCAGGTAGGACAGAATGCAGAGACTGTCTGATGGCAGGTGCTCTTATGACATTATTCAGTCCAAGACAGAAGTTATAAAATTGTGACTACTTGTCTGAATTGCTCCAAGCTATATTTTACTTAATCTGTATCATTTAAACAAACAATTGCAATTTGGGACAATTCACATAAAATTAAAATTTGCAGCTTCTGTCGATCATACAGAACATCTGTCAATACAAGAATCAATAATTACATGGTTCTGCATAGAACAGGGGCACAGCCTTGAAAAAAACACCAGTTTTACTGATTCTGTATCACATTTTACTTCTATTCCTTATTATAACTCTGAAAGCAGTGAGAGCACAAGGGAGGGGGAATGGGAAGAGGACACAGAAGATGTGTAATATTAAATTTCCTGTCATACCAAGAGCAAAGGGTCTCAGAGCCAAAATTAAATTTCTGAAATTACAATAGCAAAAAACCCCATAAAATTTCTTGACTACTGAGTGTATACATTTATGTCAACTGGATATAGTGTCAGTAATTTTCTTGGGTAGAATTCAAAACAACCCTCTATTTCTTCCTATATTTTATTCTATCATTCTTTTTTTTTTTTTTTTTTTTTTTTTTTTGTGGTGCCGGGGATTGAACTCAGGGCCTTGTGCTTGCAAGGCAAGCACTCTAACCACTAAGCTAAATCCCCAGCCCTCTATCATTCTTTTAAGATAGTGGGCATCAGATGCATTGCTAATAGATAGGAAGTAGATGGTCTTCATTATAGAAATTAAAAGCGATAAACTAAGTTGGGAAATACAGTGGGTAGAACACTGGGTGAAGAAAGACACTAAATCCATGGACCTGAGACCAAGAAAGAGTTCCCAGTGGGACAAGACAATAATGCAGGATTGAAAGCAAGAATTTTTGCCTTTTCAGATGTGTGAAGAAATCAGGAAACATCACATCTTAGAGCCAGAGAACATGTAAATGAGAAGTCTGGAGAGGTCCCCAAACTAATAAAACAACGATCTATTTCTCTAAGTAGTTTATGGGTGTTTGCTTCTGGTTAGCCAAACCTCTAAAATGGGGAAGGAGACGTTGTCAAGATTTTCTCCCCAGTGTCCAGAAGTTTTGTTTTTCTGTTTGGATTCTAAAGTAATTACTTGTGCTGTTTGTAAATTCATCCACTGCCTGAACTTTCTCTGCCAACCTGCAATAGCTCAGCGTTTAGAGACACAGAAGCCCGCTGCTTCGTTACCTTACATTAAATGTCTTTTATGAACATGTAGGCCAGACACATATTTCCATAACATCTGCATTTCCCTGACCATTGACAACCAGTAGGCAGCCTGTAAAAGGAGTTGATGTAGCTGGGGAATAGGATGTGGATTAGCTGACAAATGGACATGTTAAAAGGTATGTGAGAGAGGGTAATGGAAGGAAGGAGAAAAAAGACATTTCTAAATGTAGTTAAGACAAAAACGAGTATAAGGGTTCCTTGAAAACCACTTTTCTACTGTGAAACTATTTTGGGACCAGAGTCTCAACCATAGAAATTATTCTTACAGGGAAGCAAGCTTTGTGGGTGAGGGGGGAAGCTAAATACGTATCTCGAGTAAGGGTTGCATACTTGAATTTAAATTTCAAAATACATTTGGTTTTCAGAAAGAATAATGGAGTAATTTCAGAAAAATGTCAGAAAAGCTTCATTTTCTTTATTTGAAAATCACAGAAAAATCAATTGATTTATGTTCCTTTATGTTCCCTTGCCTATTACATAGACTGGAAATTATAATTAGAAAAGAAATGAAAAATAATTCCATAAAACATTCACAGCTACATTTGAAAACCCACAACTACATAATGAGGTAATGATGTAGTTCTTAAAGGGAGTAATTTTTGAAGGTGAACTGAAATGTTCATTACTATATCAGCAAAGAGATATCTCAGCTGGTGTTAATTTTTAGAGTTCTGGGTAAGTGGCATTTTTTTTCCAAACTTTTTCTACTTGCTTTACAATTCCTTATAAATGTCTATAATTTAAAACTTATGAATTTTGCAGAGTATGTGTCATCTGTATATGTACATCTATACACTCCAAAGGGTTAAATTACTCATACCATAGGCATTGCACTTTAAAGGAGCAATAATACACTGTAGAAATCAAATCATTTCTTACTGTGGTTGGGTTTTACCAATCAGACACCCAAATTTGTTTTAAAGATTTCAGTAAATATGAGGTAACACATTTGTATTGTTCTTCCAGTCCATCAACTTTAAAAAGAAGTGAATTATTATGAAGTTATTCCTATTGTGCTTGAAAACTATCATTGCAAAAATTCTAGTTCTAATCAGTAGTAAAAAATAAGTCATCATGTTTCAAGTTAAAGCTATATTTAAAAAATGTTCCATATTGCTATCTGCCATATATTTAGCAAAATTATTTTTAGATCTAAGTAATTATTTACTTAATTGCTTCCCCTTGCTTCATTTTTAGTTGAACAAAAGTTTTGCCTCCTATATTACACAGTTAATAGAATAGTGACTACAACATTTTTACCATAACTTACAATCTTCTGAGATTATGTTTCACAACTCTCTCAGTTAGAGCTGGCAAATACAATTTCTGTTACTATTCTATTTTAGCTTTTCAGTAAGTGCCAGCAAACAAAATTATATTCCTTCCCTTTTATGGCTTTCTGCAAGGGCTTGACTTGTAGAGAATGCATTTGTGAGGCGGGAGCATTAGTTAATCTTAAACAGCTTATATTTTAACTACAGATAATTTGTGGATTGGATATGAACACATTTTGACTCTTTGCCATGAATTTAATTGAAAATAGGAAGCAACGAGGCTTTCTTCTCATTTCTTTATTTTTATTTGTGAAATCAGCTGACCTATTAAAAACCTTTGGAAAAGTTAGTTTGTTTGAAAACCAGGAAATATTGAAAAATAGGAAAATGAAAGTTCAAGCCATCAACATTTTTTGCTTGTTTTAAATAATTTACAAGCAGGAGAGAAAGAGAAACAGACATTGCTTTGCTTTGACAAAATGGAGGGCATTTTAGGGTTCTTATAAAAACAGAAGTAAGTATTAATATGTAAATAAGCAAACGGCTTAGAAAAAAGTGCAAAGGGAAGTTTTTTTTTTTTTTTTTGTTAAAGGACTTGGAAACTTGCTATTAAAATAGTTACTGTTCCAAGACGTCTGTTTGACTAATGCCAGACGCTTTATTGGGAAAATAGAAGAGGCAAGCTGGCCTCAAACATATTTCTACACTTTTCTTGAAAAAGTCTGCACAGTCTTTAGGAAGAAGTGTAGAGTACAAACCCATATTAGTCTTAGCTGCATTTTATGTGATCCTCTGGTGATCTTTATCATTACTTTAACCATACCTCTATGTCCCCAGCTATCTATGTGTGACAAAGATAAACAACAACGTGTTCATCTATTTAATTCCAGAGAAAGCTCTGACAACCTTTCTTCTATATTTTGACCAAATGTACTGGCATTGTTTAGTGTAATTAAAAAAATGTAAAAATTGATTTAAGTTAAAGAATAAAAAAGATCACAAAAAGGAACCACTAGTAAAAATCTACTTTATACCTTGCCTTCATATGACAACATTATAAGTATTAAAGTACTCAAAATAGATTTTTATGGTATACCTTCGTTTCACAAAAATTAAAATTCCGGACACTGGGTCCACTAATCCTCTGTCTCATAAAATAAAGGAATAGTTTCATTCATTGTGCCTTCCTGAAACAACTACTAAGAACTTGTAACTGAGCAGATATTTTAAAACAATGAATATTTTATGCCTAAATATTTTATATAATCAGCTATGATAATCTTGATACTTTGTACAATTATGTATTTAATTTTTAAAGTTTTAATATAATTGATATATAGCAGTATGTCTGAAAAATTAAAGCTTTTTAAGCATATTATTTCCTATCCTCAAAAGCAAGGCATCTCAGGACTGGGAATTTGGCTCAGTGGTTAGAGTGCTTGCCTTGCAAGCACAAGGCC
This sequence comes from Hystrix cristata, assembly GCA_004026905.1. NCBI lineage: Eukaryota > Metazoa > Chordata > Mammalia > Rodentia > Hystricidae > Hystrix > Hystrix cristata. Next base: position 55,537 of record PVJO010005725.1, on the reverse strand, counting down.
CTGAGTTTGATCCCCAGCACACACACACACACACACACACACACACACACACACACACACACACAAAATCAAGACATCTCAATGGATTTTATTTTGGTTTTTTTTATTTTTAGGAACTATATGAAGTAATATTTTATTTATTTATTTTTTTATTTTTCTGCTGCTGGGGATCGAACTCAGGGCCTGGTGTTTGCCAGCCAAGCACTCTACCTTGAGCTAAATCCCCAACCCATGAAGCAATCTTTTAGAACATAGAAATACAAGATTTTAGGGCAGGCATATACCTGAGAATTGCCCATTTCAACTGCTTACATTTTTCAGATTGAAAAACAGACAGTCACTGAAAGAAAAAATTTGTTGTGACTAATGAGTTGATAGAGTGATTTGAATACAAAACAGTAAAATAACTACAAATTAAAGTTTTAACTTTCCTTTTTCAGTGACTATACAAACCTCTGGCAACCTATCGTATTTCATTTTCAACTCAACCATTCTTGAAAAACACTTTTTTTTTGTTTCACAGAAATATAGAAATACAAAATTCTTTTGTATCTTTAAGTTGTACTAAGAAATATTTCTAGACAATGATTGCCTTCCCTATAATAACAAAATGGTCCATCAGTGAACATTTTTATTACAATGTATGATGTGCATTTGAAAAACTCCTCCTGTGTTACTGGTGAATTTTCGTTATTTTCAGTAATTTTTCTGTGATAAAGTCACAGCTACACAAATGCTATAGTCTACCCAAATTATTAAATAATTATAGGACTGAACATATATCATAACAATGTCTTTTCTCATGAGTCCTATTTCTCAAGCAATGGCAACTTAAATGGATACTTATATTATGGCTCTTTCCCCAACAGGTTATAAAAGAACAAAACAAAACAAAAAACTGGAATGGCTGTATGATGAAATATTATGTGACTATTAAAAACTATGTTTCTATTCACTAATGACAAATGAAGAAGAACATGAATAGGATATAATTTCAAGTGAAACAAACTTTCAGAACCCAATTATAACACACACGCGCACATACATGTGTTCACACACAGTGAGGGCAACCTAAAAAAAAATGGAAAAAAGAAAAAAAAAAATAACCTTTAAGACTATAGTGTGGATTTTATTCTTGGCTTACAGGGTTTGGGAGAACATTTTTTACCTCTTTAAATAAATACCTATATATATATTTTTTTTTTTTACTATTTTCTGTAATGAACACTTATTTTCATAACCGTGAACGATGAAAATAAACATTAAAAAATCTAAACTGTGAAATACAGTGATGAACATGCCATCTTAGAGGTTTAAACTTTTCACTCAGTTGCATCCTTTCTCTAGAGAATGTTAGTATGCAGCCTGCTATGTGTTTTATAAGGGGTTAATGAGAGAGACAAAAGACGTTTTTGCTCAGTAAAAGCTTAGAAACACTGCAAAGCGGAAGAGACCAGAGCAACAGGAAACAAAAGTGTAAGAGTTGAGATAAGAGACTGCTGAGAAAAACAGAAGAGAGTTGCTAAGAAGTAGTAAAAACATTTTCCAAGTGTTTCTGATTATACTATTAACCTAAGCGAAAGTAGAAGGGAATAATTTTCCTGTAACATCTGTAATATGGCAGTAATTATGTCCCAATTTACATCATTTGGTTTTAAGTGGTGTCGCAGAGGGCCGCTTATCCTTATATTAATGAGGAATGATTCACCTCACCCGGTGTACTACTTGGAACGCAGAATGACGTGGGGGTAACAAAACCAGAATTTAAATCTTGGTTAGTTGGCCCCCCAAACTTACACTCTTTGCATTTTACTCCATTTTCTTCAGAGCATCTTGGTGAGATATTTAAAAGAATAGATTGACTTCTGGGTGGTGAGAGTTGTATAATTTGGCTTTGAGAAACGGAGAATTTGTTCGCTTTTTTCTTTTCTTCTTTTTAGATAGACAAGTAGAACTAGAAGGGGATTTAATTTAGAGATTTGCCAGCATTCTCAGTTTTTCAGCTAAGGAAAAGCCAATGATACAGCAAGAAACAAAATAGGCGTTGGGGAAAGACAGCTCCCAGACGCCGTGTTTGCTAGACACGAGACCTGGGACCACTTTCACAATCTTTCTGAGTCTCAGATTCTTCATCTGTAATGTTCTAATCGTCCTATTTTAGAGAGCAATTGTTAGGATAAAGCAGAAAACACTCAAAGGCTACCTAGAAGAGATCACAGTACATAGCAGACCTTCAAAAATTGTTGGTTTCTCCTGAGCAACCTATAGTAACCTACCCTATATTCTGAGGTGTGTGTAATTAGTTTTTATAAGTTCCTGTATGGCTTTTGTGTGTGTGTGTGTGTGTGTGTGTGTGTGTGTGTGTGTGTGTGTTTCAGAAAGGGTCTTGCTATTTAGTTTAGGCTGGTCTTGAATTCACTATGTAGCCCAGGCTGACCTCGAACTCATGGCAACCCTCCTGCCTCAGCTTCCCAAGTGCTGGGATTACACATGTGTGCCGCCACAACCGGCATAAAAAGTTTCTGTTTTTGAAAATTTTCAGTGTAGTTTTCCTATTATATATTCTAATATCCTCTGTGAACATCAGTTTTCTGCTATTGAACTACAGGAACAAAATTAATAAAGTTTTAATCCAGTTTGTGCTTAGAGTATATAAAATCTCAACAGTTCACAGAAGAACTCTAAAGGATCTTGATGTTCAAGAAGCAAATAGGATTAATGAAACTTGTACCTAATTTTGACTAGAACTGAATAATAATAATAATAATTATTATTTTTCAACTTGAATGCTTTAGGCAGGGTAAAATTCTGTCCCCTCAAAGCTCTACCATTTCCATGATGGCATCTTCCCACATTTACTTCCCTTACCTAGCTCCACTATTAATGATCTCACTTAGCAATACCAGCACTACTTAGTTACTAGTGGAAAGTCTTGCATCTTAACTCAGTCCTGACTGAATTAGAAACTTTACAAGCTAGATTAAATCACACAGGAATATTTGCTAAATTTTGAGACTCCCTAGTACAAATAATTACACTCAAATGGATGCTAGCAGCCTCTCAACTTTCTTGATAATAATCTGATCCCATCCTGACTGCCTCTAGCCCAGCATTTGTTTACTGTCCCACAGGATAGCATCATTTTATTTAGAGCATTTTGAGCCACTCCATAATGTCTCATCTCGGCCTATGATGAGAGGGTTCATTTTTGCAAAAATCTCAGAAAATGGCATGCCAAGTATGTCTCCACACCCTTATGGCTTTCCTCTCAATCCTTTCCTTTATATCACAGTCCTAGACTTCCAGGGAGGTTAGTAGAATGTTTGGCTTTAGTGTCCTTTTTAAAATTTAACAATTTAATCTTCTCTTTTGTCAGAAGCTGTGACTCACTTTGTAGATTAAAAATAAAAGCAAAAACTCAACAAAAACAATCAAAACGAACAAACAGGAAACCCCCCAAGCAAATTCTTAAGGTAACTGAGATTTAACCAGTACCTAAATGCCTAAGACCATGGAAGAATATGCCTGCATTACACAAGGATAATTGATGGGAGCAAACTTTCTGGTGTACAGAGCACAGTTTGTGATTCCATTACCTACTTACAAGATCAACCTAAACACAAGAGGTGCCTAAGCATCTTCAATTTCTGACATGGCTCGGTAATGTGAAATAAATGTGGATATGCTTAGAAAACAGTAGAAAATGGCCATTTCACATCTTGACATACTGCTACTGATGGCAGTAAAATATTTGCTATTTTCATTGGACCTATATTTATAAAATTTTTTTTCCCCACCTGATACTGTTTTTCTTCCACAATTCTTTTTGCCTGGTCAGGGAAGACATCAACATTACTAATCAGAAGTGCTACCTGTTTCTTCAAGCGATGGGCAATTAGTAGTCAGTCTGTGGTTTAAGGAGCCAGAAACCGAATTGCTTTCTTTGTCTAAAGCTTGATCATGCTGTTAGGGCCAGCCCGGGAAAATTTGTTTCTTCAGCCTTTTTTCACTGCATACAATTTGATGAGCCATTTCAATGGATTTTCTCTATCTAAGTGTGGCTATTTCTTTTAAGGTCAAGCAGACTATATACTATCTATTCCTCGATTCATTTATCAGATAATGAGGGGAAATTTAGGAACATTTTGCAAAGATATTTTTAAATGTAACAAAAGTTTAAAAAGTGAACGCAATATAATTACCTTGATAGATACAGAGAAACCTTTCCTCAAAAGAATATTTATTTCTCATCTCTCTCTTTATTTCACCCAATAAATTTCCCTCGGAGAGTTGAAAGGATGTTTATGAAGATTGTTTACGTTATCACAGGCACATAGCTGCTTTATTCAAACCTCAGGAATAGAACTTACAATCTTGTGTTAGAAACAAAATATTTTATATCACTGCTACTTTATATAGGGATGTCATGCATTCAATATTCTTCTGAATATATTATCAGAGTAGAAATTAGAGTACTGAAAATGATATTGGGGTATATTATTTTGTTACCATTTTTATCATCTGCACTCAACATGGTTTTTGGCACATTATAGTCCCTGCATGCTGAAATCATGTATAAGTACTATTATACATTGAATTGATTAATAATCTGGATATATTGAAGAGAAGTCTCAAAATGGATGAAGAATTTAAAACATGATGTGATTCACCTTCATAGAATAACTAATGGGCGTTTAAAAACTGACAGCAACAACAACAACAGCCATAACAACAACAAAATAACCCTATTAAGAATGACATATGAGTCAAACCAGTGACAGAAACTCTTGAGTTTTAAAGCATGTGTTACCATCATTATATATCCAGCAAACATTTTACTGTCATCAGTAGCAGTACGTCAAGATGTGAGATGACCAACACATCACAGAGAATGCACAGAGGAATTTCTCTTCTACATTAATTGAATAATTTGTCTTCTTTTCTCAGAAGTAGTAGTGGTTGTACTTTTGCCTAACATCAGTACCAGAAGGCAATTTAATTAATAGATTTGTTAAATATTAATTGAATACACAATTTTTAAATTTCAGTTTTCTGTCTCATGCATGTAATTTACGCAGACACTCTTTTATTTTTGTAATTTTTGTCTAGTTCCCAATTATTTTGGTACAGGGAAATTTTACTTTACTTAAGCACAACTTCCATTTTGGAATATCCACAGATCTCTAGGAGTAATAAGAGTTCTATTGGGTGGTACTTTTTTCCATTATTCATTTAAAAAAATCATTCCAAAGAATGCAAAGCGAAGAAAAAAAGGAGCTCTAAAACGTGATAAAAGGTAACATGACTGAAAATGAAACTTTGCCTGTGGTTAGTGTAGACAGAGTGCTTCTCAACGTAAGTTCCTGTTGGAGGCAAATCTACTGTAGTTCATACTTTCTCTGCTAATCCAACAACAGATTAGATAAAAGAGGAAGGGCTAGTTTAAAAAAATGGCCCCCAAGATTGAGAAGTTAGATGATTAAATTCAATGATTCCATTAACAAAATTTCAAGTATTTTTTTGTCTTCCTCTTCCACATATTTCTTCCTCAAATCATTGTCCTCTAATCAAATTCATGTCTTCATTTTCTTTAAATCAATTCTTTAAATCTAAATAAACACCTCTTTTATACAGCTTTAATTTATATATTCTTCTCTTCTGTTTTAAAGATAGTTATCAGGTTAAAACAAAAGGAAATCTACAACAATCTTTCCCATTATTGTCTTAGTTACACAAAAAACTACTTAGGATCTTCACCATTTTCAAAATATTGTTTCCTCCATTTCTTCTAGCACTGTATTTCCTTCTATTTCCAAGTGTAAATTGAAACACACTCCTCAGTAAAGTGGGCTTATTATTTTCCAGTTATGATTTGTAGGCTTGTTCAGTCATTTATTAACATTTTTTTCTCCTTTCAGCTTCTTGCCCCTAATATTTAACTCTGTCAGGATTTTTAAATACTTATTTATGTAACGGTCACTTACTAAGTGCTGTCCTGCTCCTGGCCCTAAATAGGAAGTGGGGAAATGCCAGTGGACAGTAACCAAAAAATTCCTGCACTCATGAAGCTTACAGCAAATGAAAACAAAATCACCAAATTGAATATAAAAATAAAAACATGATAAACACTAGGAAGACAAGATCTGGAGAGCCATGAGAACAGAATAGGGGGCATAAATTAAATTTGGAGATCTTAATACTGTGAGACCTGAAGTACAGCCAGGATTAACTAAGCAAAGATTAGATGGAGAGCTTGGTATGAAGAAGCAGCTTTTTCAAATGCAATGAAAAACTTCATGAAAAAGATGACAAGTGTGTTCACTACCTAGTGTGAGAAAGAAATTTTTACCAGACAAAACACCCTTCCTAGGCAGCCAGCCTTTCATTCCTTCTTCTGACCCTAGTACTGAACAATTTTTGATGTAAGTAGTAATCCTTAACTTGTAGATTCTAAGCATGACTTAATTCCCCTACAGGATGACAAACTCCTTGAAGTCAAGAACTATTTCTTACTTATGTATTTGTCCTTTGCACGATGCCATCAAATGCACAGTAGGTCATCAGTAGAAGGCTCGCTTCCCGAGTGTAGGGCTTGATTATCAGTTACAAGAACTGTTCAAGCAGAGAGGCATGCTCTGGCTTTAATACTCCGCTGTCTAGAATTTTCAAATATTTTTGAATGAAAGCCCTTACCTTTTCATTTTACATAGAGCCCCTAGACTTATGTATCCAAACTTGTTGAGTGAATGAATGATTTGTAGGCCTCAGGCCTCTAATTGGGTCAGTTTTTCAGGATGCTTTTCTGCTGGTGTTTAGCTTATTTCAAGTACACTATATCAGTCTCAGATGTTATGTGATAGATGATTAAAAAATGGGCAAATTTCTCCCTCGAGAAAAGTCCTCAGTTCTAAAGTCCATTACTTTTTTTCTTTTTCTTTCTTTTTTACATTTTATTTTAATGGTACATTTTAGATGTACATAGTGATAACATTCATCATAGGGGATTTGTACCTGTAAGCCTATATTAATTATGAACAAAATATCATCCTGGAATTCAAATTTTCTGAACTTCTCAGGGAGAATTTCTCATCTGTGACTTACTTGTACTTGGTACATCTTTCATGGCACTTCCTAATTTTCCTGTACTTAATATTTTTATCATTTTGTCTCATTCATCTTAGCCACAAGTTCCTCAAGTGTAGAGATGATCCATTCTTGGTAAATTTGTCTACAGCTCCTGGGAGATAATAGATGCTTACTAAATGAATACTGAAAGAATGTGTGGTTTATTCTTTCACACATCATACCACGGTTATTTGTATTTTCTTAGCTCTGACACTTAGGTAGCCATTGAGCTACCAACAGCAGTCTGAATTGATAAGAAATTTACACTCAAAAGTTTCTAACATGGGAGTGTGCCCGTGTGCAGTGCACGGTAGAGTGAGTGAGTGCTGGACGGCAGTGTTTTCCATTCTGAAGATGAGGACGCCTTGCGTAAAGTGCAGAGAAGAGAGTTTCAGCAGGGAGCAAGCAGCACAGACCCGCTTTGATGCCCTGTGCTTACAGCAAACCACATCCTCAGTGTTGTGGTGAGTAACTTTCTAAAAGCGTCTGGCTTTTGCTTTAACATCTGAAAGGAAATAAACATCTGCCCCCAAAATACACGCTGCACAGGGCACATGGTGAAGTACCACTAGATTGTTTCTTTGTCATAGAAACATCTGATTTAATGGAAGAGATTAAAGAATTTTTAAACTTAGATTTTAAATTTATAAAATTATTCGGGGCAGAGTGCCAAAACATTCTTTTATAGAGATATAAATGTTTTACAGGTATATATAAAAGACACTTGTAAAGAATATTTTTATAAGCAAAATTAATCTAGATTAAACTCTGCTTCCTGTCTTCTCTAGAGCCAGTTTTAGTTCTTAAAATAAGATACACACACAGACACAGACGCATACAGTTTTTGTTTTTTTTTTTTTTTTGGTTTTTTTTTTTTTTTTGGTGCTGGGGATTGAACTCAGGGCCCTATGCTTGCTAGGCAAGCACTCTACCACTTGAGCTAAATCCCCAATAATGTGTATATATATACACATTTTTTATATATATATATTTATATATATATATATATATCCATGCGCAGACACACATATAATATCTCTTCTATATATCCTAGAAAGTAGTGAAATTAATTGCAGTAGAAAATTTTAAAACTGTGACTCCAATTGAAGATATCGTCTAGATGCCAATTAAAGGCCCATCTCATGGAGTAGACGTAGAAGAATATTAACAAATTGTGATAATTTATATGAATTTATTTTCCCCTAATTTGACTATTACAAGATTTTTGCAATGTGTTTCTTTTTTTTTTAGCTGCACCAATTTTCTCTCAATATAATTTCCAATGACAATATAAAGTGCAATATTATGTATTTATTAACAGTATCAAAGAATTTCTACTTAACATTCATGTTCTTCTGAGGTTATTTCAAATTTACACTTTGTTTTTCTGATTGTTTTCTTTTTTGCATTTGCTCACCAGAAAAGTTTATTTTAAAGGTTTTTGTGATAGACACTGCTTTTTCCCCACCTCTGGCTTCTTTTTGTGTATACAGATTGTGATTTTGTTGAAATAGTAGGAAACCATTTACATTAGGGAAGTCTGGCCTCTCTCATCAAAAAGGGATAAATATTTGTTAAAAAAAACTATTCATATTTCCAGCCATAGAAATGCAAATAGTCACGTATATAATTCCATCCAAGAGAACACAAAAGAAAGTGTGCCGGGAGACACCTGAGAAAATTCTCTCTCTCTCTCTGTCTCTCTCTCTTTCCACTAAAGGTGCGCTACTTGGAGATAACTCTAACCTTGCAGTGAGGTAGCAGAGACGAGCCTCGGGACAAAGCTGCGAATCAGAAAGTAAAAGCCACTAGTTCCCGGGATGGTAAAATCCTCTTTGGGTGTGCGTAATAAAAACTGTCTTCCGTTTCAGTCTACTTCAAGCAGCGTCTTCTGTTACTTTCCCTGAAATCGCGTTAACTCTGGAAACTAACCGCTCCAACAGAGAGCGAGGCTGTGAGTTAACACCGGAAGATCCCATTCTCTTTGATATTCCTTATTAAATGTACAGACCCTGCCAGTTAAGCTTTCTAACTCACTAATTAAATTTTATAACTTAGATGAAGATCAATGTAGACCAAATGAAACTACCACTCTGAATATCTCTGTTTTTGGAGTTACACAATGTTCATGATTATATGGTCACAAGCTTAAGCTTCTGCACCCTCAAATTTAGAACATCATTTGTGCTGTGAAAACTCTCTTTCCTCCTGCTCCATCTTCCTCCTTTATTTTTTCCCACCAGACTATTATAAAGAATACGTGAAACGTTTCGATCCATTGTCATATTAGCTCAGCGAAACCATCGTGGTGTGATGGCTGAAAAAATTAATCAGCAAACAAGTTTTGGGGACTTCACACAATCTCGAGCATTTAATTGGGCTTGTATATTGAGAAAATGGAGGACATAGTCATATATTAATGATCTGGCTGGGAATATTGCCACGAGGATCGACAAAAACAGTAAAACACTACTGATGTCTTGGAAAAAACGGAAATTATCAAAATTAGAAAAAAAAAACCTACACTATATTTTGTCAACTTCCTTACTAATGTTTTAAATCTTTCTTTAGTATCCTTACAAGTAGTTCTAGCCCAATGGTTTTCCTGTACAGCATCACAATTTACTGACATGTAAGTGGTATCTTTGTTCCTCTTTACTAACTATGATGTGAATTAATAATCATAGAAACATCAGCCTTATGCAACTGATATTTTTCAAACAATGCATCACTGGAATTTAATAGTATCTTCTGGTTCTTCTGGTGAATATCTGTGAAGAATATATTAAAGAGACCTCTAAAGACAAAGCGACTCCAGCAAAAAGTGACTTAGATGGTGCTCTCAGTATTGCAGTTTGATTCTAGTGTCCTAGGGCATGTCCCTCAGCAGTTCTGGGCTCATATCCTTGGGCCACACTGTGCCGCAATCCTTGCAGGCACTTAAAATGTTCCAGAGCAGAAGGTCTCCTGCCCCGCTGTTGTCCCCAAGTGAACAGCAGCTCCTAGCAGCATATGGCATGAGAGGAGGAGCAGGCACCAGAAACACAGGTCCAGGTGCCAGGAAAGAATGACAGAGATTATAAACAAAGCTGCACATGTCCTCCTCGTGGGGTTAGTTACAACAGTATACAGAGTCGCCCTGAGCATTCTGACTGGGAACTCTTTCCACTAGAACATCTGTTACCATTTCTGGAGAAGTAAGTTTTTGACTTAACACTTTGAGAAATTATTCTTTAGTGTATGCAAAACATTTCAGTGCTGATTAACTTCCTGGGTCTTCGTAACAATCCTGCTAGAAACATCAGACAGCTACAAACAAATAACCTTAGGAGACCCAGAATCAGAGAAGTTTGGGGAATTGTAAAAAATCCCATAGGCACTGGAATTAAAACCAGCTCGAATCCCTTGTGAAATGTTCTTCACTGTACAATAGCCAGTCTGAAACCACCTTGTGTAAGGCTCTGTACACAGCCAACATCAATTCCATGTGACGGCTTGGTCACTACACACTTTGACAATTTCTGTCCCATTAGTGCAGTTCTATAATGTGGACTTTGCTATCAAATCACTTATGCGAGAAACCCAGCTGTTGCTTTTGCTAGCGTTGTGCTTCTGGTGTCTACGTTTCCTTGGAAAATCATGTCAATGGCAAGGCCCCTCCCACAGAGTTGCTGTCATTATTGTGATTTGTAAATATAATGACTGATAAGAAAGATGTTGCAATTACTGAATACTATGAAACACAATGACTAGATATATTACTTATCAAAAACTTTGTTAGGATTTCAGGGGCAATTATTACAACTGGATCATAGTATAATGAAAGGTTTCAGAAAATTTTGTAGTAATTGAATGTTTTTTTATTACAGCATTTAAACACAAAGTCCTGTCTATAAATGCATTTCTTCCCCCGATTTGTGATATATTTTGGAGAGAGAGAGAGAAATCAATTAACCCTAACTTGAAACAGATGTCACTAAAAGTGCTGCGTGTGCTTTCACCCATGAGCAGCTAACATCAATTATGGAAGGGGAGAAGCATCCAAAGCCAGATGTTTTGAATATCTTTGGAATTTATACACGTTCTTAGCTCTGGCCAGTTGAGTTACTGTGTGCTGATAACCAAAATAACTTCTCCTTAATTGCACATCATTGTAGTTTTAAAGACAGCTCTTGGCCTTTTAATGTTGACGGGGGTGATTCTTCTCAGTGAGAAAAAAGTGCTAACACTGAAGTAAGTCAGATGCAAAGTATACAGATAGATTTTTTTTCTGAATTATTCCATCAGGGCAGAGGTTTAAATACACTTCCTTTGCCAGACTTACTTTAAAACCTTAGTGGAGTTGATGCACCACAAAGGGGTTCGCGATGGTTCCACATGGGAACTTACTCCAAGTCGGAAAGTAGCAGATACAGTGTGTTATGATTTAGAGTCTGTTGCTGAAAATAGCATATTGTGGCTTAAAGAAATATTTAGACATTACTTAAGCTAACTATTATGGGATTGAAGTGAAAGTCTAAATGTTATGACTGGAACGGCATTAATGTTTCCACAGTTTTTAACCAAGCCAGTAACTTGCAAGACAAACTTCACTATGGGGTAGAAAACAAACACACACATGCACACCCATGTTATCAGGCCCCATACATCGGGGTAATTTATACGAGTACAATCTCTTAATCTTATTCCTTTCAAATTCTAATTGCTACTTCTTAGCTTATTTTAAGATTGGTAATTCCCATATAAACATTCAATACTCCAGTTACCTCCAAGAATTCATATTAAGAACCTTGAATATGTAATATAATCATATACTGCCCCAAATTTTTACTTACTTCTATACTGGACTTTGGCAGCAGAAAATTGCCCTGAAACACTCTCTTCTAAAATATAATCACTTTTGGGTTTTAGATGAACTTTTGTAAAAAAAAAAAAAAAAACAACCCAAAGCTTCTAATCTCTAGTTAACAAGGACATATGCCGGCGTGTGACTCTTGGGTTCAAGGGAGAGTATGGGAGGGTTTGGGACCATAATTTGAAGTTCTCTGCTTCAAGTATTAAATTTCTTTGAAGTCCTACTGAAGCATAAATTCATATGAATTTAATAATGATTTTTATTCATGTCTTTAAGTATAATTGATTCTTTGGGAAAATTTCACTTGGTGATTTCTTACATTTGCTGGCCCACTCCCCCATATGTGAGTACTCATATTCCAGTTGAAAAGTATGGAAAAGAATGAAGCAAAAGTTGACCTCATGGAAACTCTTTCATGACTGTGAAGTAAAGTCACATGTGGAACCCAGCATTTAGGCAACTTCCCTGCAAATGTTCTTAGGTGGTCAACACATTCCCACCCACTTGAACAACGAAATCTTCAAGAAGGGGTCTTGATTACATCTGAAAGAAAAGGTGGAAGTGAGGAGGGAGGTAGTAGGGCCATTGGTATATAGTAGGTAGAATAATACCCCACACTATCTTAAGGACTTGGGAGTCAAATTGAGTCTTTAACACAACAACTAAAGAGGATATAATTAGACATATATGAGAACATCTCTTCACTTTTCTTTTCCTCTGTTCTTTTCATCTCTTCTCTTCACTTTTCACATAGGGGTTGGGCCGTTCCATATGGGTCTCTTAAAGTCCACCGAATTAGAGGTTAATGGGAAAAGGAGGCTGTAAAGACAAGGAAAGCAAGAAATATTTTCCCCAGGGGGTCTCCAGCTGAATATTTATGTATACCTGTGAAGCTTTCTTCATTGATTCAGTTCAGCTTATCAACACAGCTAATGAGGATTTAGAAGGAGATTTGGTTATTCCTAAACATCAACACAAAGTTGATTTACTACGGAGAATGTCCAGGATGTTGAAATGAAGGCGAAATTGAACAGGTTGGATTTTAATCATAAGAAGGGGAATTCTACTATCAAAGAGTTAAAAAAAAAAAAAGCTTACTGTAACTCTACATGAGCAAAATCAACTACTACCTACCAAGGACTGGAAAAATAAGTTATTAATACCCAATCTAATTTAAACCTTAATCCAGATAGATGATTCATATAATTGCTTTAGATAACTAATATGAGTTTCCTTGTGAAAGCTTAGTAGTCAGATTTTCTCCTCTCTTTTTCTTCCTGAGTAGTGACTTAGTATCTGGGATGAGGGGCAAGGTGGAGAAGCGTCATTATCCTGGAGCTCACGTCCCCGAATCCTACCAACCTGAGTGTCTGGAGAATGACTTCTTCCTACCTTGTTGCTGCTGATTACTTTGGTGTTCTGTGTCATTTTGTGGTGGGAAGGGGTGGCACACACTCTGCTCTGTCCCATAGCATGGTAAGAGCCTATGGTTGGGATAAAGAAATGACTCATTCAGTGTCTTTACTATTTTCTTGTTCCTGAGACATGGTACCCTATATCTACAAATTAAAGAAGGAGAAACTTATCTGGTCTCACACTTTTAGAGCTTTCAGTCCCTAATTGGCTGGCTCCAAGGCAGAAACTGGTATGTTAGAGGGAAGGCATGCTAAGGAAGAAAGCTGGTCATGTCATGGTGGTCAGGAAGCAGGACCAGGAGGGAGGAGCCAGGGAGGAAAATGTCCCCTGTGACCTGCCTCTTCTGTCCAGACCCCAACTTCTAACAGGAAATCAGCAGCAGCGCTCCCACAATCCAGTCACACTCCGAAGTCCATCCTCTGAACATGAGGCTCTGGGGCAAGGGACGTTCCAGATCTGAACTGTAACACTCAGCTTCACCTCAATTTCTGATAGCACCATAGACCTCTTGCACAATTGCCATGTTCGTTTGGGCTGCATCTTGTGTCCTACCTTGTAGTTCTTATAGAGCCATCTTGTCCCTGCCCAAAGCAGCCCATCTTTCAAAGTCCATGCCAGGTTCTTGACCATTTTAACGTCCTACTTATGTTACACGCAGACTGAGGATTACTAGGAAAGCTAAATTTTAGGGTTTCGTCTTCCTGACAAGATCATAGGTTAGTACGGACACTTAAGCCTCAAGATTTAGAAACATTTCTAATAGTCTTGCTCTGTAATTAGTTAGGTCTCTATTATCATCTTTTCTTCTATCTTTCTACCTCCTCATCCTTCTGCTATCTCCTGGGAGCTTCCCTCCATCCCACTCTCCTTCATGACTCTGACCTCCTTGCAAATCTTAACAGACACAGGGACATGCTCTTTACACCGGGAGAAATGATGTGGGTCCTCTAGGCTTGCGTAGTGAAATGCAAAAGCGTGAGGAAAACAGATGAAAAAGTTCAGGAGATCATTTGTCAAGACAATATCCTGGCTTGGGAGGCAGTTTTCTTACTGCGTTGCCCTATTTGCATATCAGAAGCAGAATATCTCCTTCCTTTTTCATTCCCACTGTAATAAATGGTTTCCTTTTGTAATAAATTCTAATCTTCCTTCAGCAGATGGTTACTTTAGTTCTATTAGTGCCAGGCTTATGAGTTCATGTATTTAGAAAGGCAAAAGTGGAAAACATGTTAATGTTCCCAAGAGATCAGGTGTTTTACCCACATTTCCTTCTAGCTTTGACCCAGAGAGAGGTAGTGTGTCTGATAAATAATGGTCTACCAAGGACAATGTATTCTTGTCCTGTTTCCCTTCCTGGTACCTAAGAAGGAGACTTATGGTAGGATATGACAGAGGACATGTGAGCGGCCCAGCACAGTGATGGTGGTAGTGTAGTGTGGCCAGATACACCGAATTTCTAGGGTCACTCCAGAGCCGCTTGCCTTTTCTGTGCAGTATAGCCACTAAGTTGAGAGAGATCACAGGTGATGGGAGGATTTCTGAGCAGTCTGTGCTTAGGATGTGAAAATGGTATATGGGTTTATGTTCAATAAGAGCTGAGAGGAAACCAAATCAATAAGATAAAGATATAGCACACTTCATATCAGGTAGTGCCATTAGCAGAACAGCAACAAACGCTGATCGTAGAAGCCAGCAAGACATTTACCCTGTAGGAAGTAAGAGCACTAGTCGTGAAAGACCGAGCATGTCAGTGAGGACCCCTCAGGAGGCCAGGCAATTGCATCCCTTTGCCAAAGACACTGAGTCACACAGCACGTACTTCGTCCTCCAGAGATTATCACTTTATGGAGAGGCAAATGAAAAGATAAACTGCAGCAAAATGGCATTTTCCCAAGAGATGACTGAGTGTTAACTAAAGTGAGTATTTAGCAAACAGCGATGTTACACAGAAGCATGAGATATTGGTCATTTACTTATCCTGTCATGCTCTGCTTACCAAAGAAACACCAAGCCCCAGATGGCCTCCGTCCTTTCCTTTCTTCCTAGCTGCCGGTGTGATGGGGACACTCCAAGAGCCATCTTTTGACTTGGAAAATTTAAGCTATACATTAAAGATGGTGGAACCAAACAATAATAGGAGTCTGAGTTCTTGATAACTTCATGGAGCCACCAGCTCTACTTCTAGACTTCCTTTAATGAAAGAACAAAACCTCCAAATTTCAAGTCACTGTGGTCAGTTCTCCGTTATTAGCGGCTGCAGTCAATTCCTAAGTAATGCAATTAGCTTGTTCTTTCTTTGAATATCTTAAGCTCTCCCTAGACACGTTATGTACTCAAGGCAAAGGTTATTTTTTTCAGAGATGCAAAAGAACACATTAGGAAATTTCAAAACATGATCTGAGCAACTGTGCATGTCTTAGTCTAATTTATCCCTATATGGCATGGAGAGGAGATGAGTGTTTATGTGGACATGTGTGCATATGAGTAAGTGAGCAAATAGACACATGCTTCTTTTTTCTTTGTTCAATAAAATGGAAAGAAATAGCAACAACATAGGAGATTATGGTCATAGGATGAGTGCAAAAGTAGAATTGTTGCATGCAGTTTATAAAAAAATGCAGAGGCAATGGAACCTTGATCAAGAGGTAAAAATAAGGAACTCCATAATTCTCTGAAATTTGTCCATATTAGACTGTACTTTAATTAATGTTTGGGGAGGGACAAGCGCTCAAATCCTAATACATAAACAACTTGTGTAGTCAGATTCCACAGTGCCTGCTCTCCAAATCCTGCAGACACATCCCAAAGCAGTGCCTTCTCTCGATAAAACTTTCAAAGGTGCTCTTCATATATTAGGATTCAGAATCAGAAGTCTGCAAGGCAGGGAACTACCTTGGGACTCCTCTGAAAGTTTCTGTGCTGGAAATCTAGAGCTGTCAGCTCATTTTCTCTTTCAGCAGAATATATGAAAGTATCTCTGTCCCCAAACATAGTTTTCATATTCCAAAAGAAAACAAAATGTATATGTCACACTAGTCTATAGTACATTTCATGATTTAACAAACATTTATTTTTAGAATGCAAATGTTCCTGGAGGGTCAAAGAAATGTTTATATTTTAGGTAGCGTAAGTCTTGTTTGAAAAAAAGTGAAAATAAATGGTAATATTAGTAGCATGTTGACAAATGGAAAGGTAATTTTAGAATACAAGACTCAGCAAAGGAGGGCAGGTCACTTTGGAAGCATTAAAGTCTTGCTTAGCAAAAGACTAGGGAGGGGGAGTGAATTTCAAAATCTTTTCACTTAACAGACTTCTGGTTTTTGTTTTGTTTTCTACCTTGGGTTTTGCATAGGCTAATTATATGTCTTCGGTTGGTTGTGGCGGTCTCAGCTTATACCAATTGTCTTAGACTAATCTACTCTTAAAACTGCCCCAGAATTCATGGTAAATATATGGAAAAGTTATTCTTGTTTCATCACTCTTCCTTCAGCTAAGGGGAGAAGAGATTCAGATGTTCAGTCATCTTTCTCAAGGACCCGTCTCGTTGCTCTGCCTTGGCACCTCTGCAAAGTTGGTGTGGTTGAGAGAGGAGCCAACGTGTGTCTTGGAACACAGTCCTCCTATGGACTGAGTAATTGGGAGCCTCAGAATTGAAAATGCATGTAACAAGAAAGGCGATCCTCTCTGCATTTCACCTGACTGCTGAGACACTTCCAGGCTGTAGTGTCATTTGAAGTGTTTCCAAAAGCTCAGGAGTACTGATGTCTGATGGACGGCAATCTTGTCCAATGACAGTGTTAATCACGAACAGTGCACCTAGAAGTATGTTGGAGGCCCTGTGGCCGATGCAAGGTGTCTTAGGTTAGCTTTTCCCTGGAGCAGATCCTGAGTGCAAGTGCTTTACTTGGAAAGTGTTCTTAAGAAGCCATTAGGAAAGTGAAAAGTGGCGAGTTAGAGGAAGGAAGGAAGGAAGGCAATTAAGGGTTCATTACTAAACAGACAACCTCTGTGGGTATAGCCACTCAAGCCTGCTAGAGACTTCTGGCAGGCTGTGTGTCATGGCAAATGAGGCAGTGGGGAAGTGGGGTATTTGTCTGCAATCTTCTGACAGTCGTTATTTGAAGATTGCTTCCAGGTGGCATGAACTGCCCAGAAATTTTAGCCTATCAGTGAAAAAGCAGAAAAGTCTTCCCTGGCCAGAAGGCCTCAAGCAGTCTCAGATGATTGAAGATGGAAGTCCATCATTCTACAGAAATGTAATTGCCGAGAGGACGTGGGTCTGGCACCTCCTGTGTCTGCAGAATAGGTGAAGGGAAATTAATGCATATGAAATATAATTTTGGGACTGTCATGAAGACCAGTCCACATCCCACAATAGCCCCTATGAAAACTCTTTACTAATGCTGAAAATGGTACTCTTTAATGTTCTTTTACTTGTGAATTGATCAAAAAAGGGCTTTACTGATCAATAATAGTTGAACATTTCCAGTCTTTGACTTCAGATTTAATACATCTGGAGTTTCTAATAGGCCATTGTGATTTTCTTTTGTGTTTTTTGGACTGTTTTTGTATATATTGGCTTCATGCTTGAGTAGTTCATCTCAATTGATGGGCAAACTGGTGACCAGTTGCATCTAATCAGTTTAAGGAGCCCAGGAAAAGCAAAGCATCTATTTTTTAGTAGTTCCAGAATAAATCTAAGGAAACCCTGACTACTGAACTAAACCAAGTCACATATATATCCCTCAACCAGTGATGGTGGTTAGAGAATGGAATGTGGTGATTAGACTAAGCCCATATACCTTTCCTAGAACCAAAGGAGTTGGGAAAAGCCTTACCCGAATCACATAGCTTGTGGTGTAGACAGATTAATTCATTAGAAGAATTACTGTTGCTATTATAAGAAAAACAGAAGCTAGCAGTTTTCTGTTATGAGAAAAAAGATAAAATAAATATCAGACTAAACCTACATATACACACTCAGAGAAATGTGTACTTCAATACATTGCCATTTTATCTTGTGGCTTCGATCCCTGAAGATTTATTAATTTTCTTTATCACCAGCCAGATAGCAACTTTTTGGCTTAGCAACTAGCTAATTGTGTAATAGCAAGTAATTTGCTAAATAGAATGATAAAATGGGATACTCCTCTCTTGGCAATTTCTACTGAAGTTTCCAAGCTGAAAGCATGAGGTGCCAAGTACCCATCTGTTTTAATGGGAAGTTCTAGGCCATCTAAGCAAGATTACACATGAAGGGTGCTGAAATTGGTACATTCATCTTTTACCCAACGACATCACGTCGACTCTATAATAGTCCTTTGGAAAGAATTTTCTCAGACCATTAGGGTCCGGTTCTTCTCATTCTCATGGGCAAGGGCAGATGATGTTTCCACTCAGAGTGGGACATGTGCATAGAATCCTTGCAGAGCTTCCTGTGTCTCCTTGGGTCGGAGGATTAAAAGAGCTGTCCCTGGCTTCTCCCTGGACCATCGCCGAGTCTGAAGCTGCCTCTGATGACAGAGTGCGGCCACAGGCGCAGAGGGAGGGAGACATCTGGGTTATTGGATCAACGTGGTATTGTGGTTCAGAGCATAGCTTCTGAGGCTCAACTGTGAGAGTTTCTATCTCTTCTTTGCTGCTTGTAAACTGAATATTCCTGGTTGTGCTACTCAGTTTTGGTGGCCTTTGGAAATAATTCAAATGAATTCTGTGAGAATGAAATGAAATACATTAAGTGCTTGCAACAGGGTCTAGCCCTTGGTAAGTGCTAACTTTGATGACTATCTCATCTTCATGGGCTGGGTAGACGTTTGCTTGGCTCCCAGAAGGAAGGTGGATTTCAGTTATCTGGAAAGAGGAACTGAGTGGTCATGGTGATGCAACAGGACAGTCTGCGGCACACCTAGCTGCAGGACCAGGAGGACGTCATGGTCAGCCGAGAGAGACACTGTGGAGCACGGAGTCTTCAGGAGGAGAAATCTCAGGAGACAGCAAGTATCCTGAAGGACCTCAGGGATACCCTACAGTTACTAACGCTGTGAGATCTGCACAAGTGCGTGGACAGCCAGGAGAAATAATTCCAGTTCCCCCGCTTCTTTCCTCTACATCATAAAAGAAAGAAGTGCGTTGTGACTGGGGAGCAGTACAAAAGCCAAGAATAATGAAGCAAACCTGGGGAAAGCTGACACCTTCCCTACACTGGTTTAGTCAGACCTCAGCTAAGAATTACATAAGAGAGAACATTTGTTATTGCTATAGGATGAATTGTGCTTCCTCCCATCCCCAGTTCCTGTGTCGAATCTTGAACCCCAGTGTGGCTGTATTTGGTGATAGGGATTTTTTTAAGCAAATGAGAAGGGGACCAAGAGACAGAGGGAAGGAGGTTGTAGGTGAAGTAAAAAGAATTAAGATGGGTTAGGTACATGTACCAACTCCCCATGATTAAGGTAATCATTAGGTACTGCAAATATATACTAATACAAATTTTAAAAATAGAAAAAGAGATTATTGAGGCTAAATGAGGTCTTTAGAGTGGGACCCTAACCTGATAGGATTGATGTCCTTAGAAGAAAAGGAAGATGCGCATTAGTGCTTCAGGAGGGTACAACCTGAAGGCGACTGTCTTGAAGTCAGGAAGTGGGCTTCCACCAGGGACTGAATCAGCCGCTAGCCTGATCTTGGAATTCCCAGCCTCTGGAACTGTGAGAAATAAATTTCTGTCGCTTAAATCACCTGCTTCGGGGTATTTTGTTATGCGAGACTAAGCTAACTAATACAAATACGAAACTTTTCAATGCCTAGGAAATTAGACTATTCATTTGCACTATTCATTTATACCTGATAGTAGCTGGAAAAACACTACCTTTGGCCTAAGATTTCATTCTCGGGTAGGGAAGAAGAATTTGACAAAATGGGCTTTAAGAAAACTATGTTGAGATGGAATGGACACACTTTCTGTGAAACTAGCTTTTCAATAACTCGGCTGTGTACTTAGCTTCGTCTCTATGAAAGCATGAATGAGTTGGATTAGGTGGAATCCAAGTGTCCTTTTTCAGGACAGATAGTTTGAGTTACATTAAATGATCTGTTTCCCCAGTTCTTTTTTGAATTTTACCTTTAAATTTTGACACAGGGTATTGCTAAGTCACTACATTGCCTAGGCTGGACTCAAAGTTGAGATTCTCCTGCTTCAGCTAGGATTAGAGGCACACACTACTGCTCAGCTTCAGTGATTCATTTTCGCTTACATGAATGAGTTTCAGATAATTTATAAAAGTGCACATGTTAGAACATATAAAAGAAGATCAAGAGAAAAGTAACATCCACAAGGAGGATTTTTTGGTGAAGTAGAAATCATAGACTTACCATCCACTAAATATATTTCCCTGGGTTCAGCAAGGATACCACCATCAGCCATTTCACTGAGAGGAGCTTCACTAGGGTACATATCATTTACTAAATTTTGTGTGATTCCTGATTTGGCAAGGAGCCGCTGGTGTTCTGACACATTCTTGAAAGCCTGATGCTAATTTTAATCAACATAAATGAAATTATAAAAGACCACACACATACACACACGCGCACACACACAAACACAGTATTGTGCCCGTTGTGAACCTAGAATTCCAGAACATCTTGTTAATAAAAACAAATCCCTGATTTCAAGTAGAATGTAGTTAATTAGCCTACATTGAGAAGTTGCTTTGGCATTCTGAAGAATGTGCAGAGGATTTCACATCCACCCTCAGGAAACCCATCCTAGCAGCTTTTCTTTAAAGATAATTATACTTTCCCATACCACATATGTCCTTATGCTTAGGAAAATTGTAATTCCAGTTTTAAAGGTCTGCCATGTGCTAATCTGAGGTTTGAAGACATTCCTTTCCAATGTGTCTAAATCTTCGGTTTCTTAGGAGGCGAAACCAATGAAAACACAGACGTAAATTCCCGGTTAAAAAGCACCTGCCCGTGTGGAGGCATTTTTACATTTAAGTGTTGCCCAAGATGCGGATGTGCGGCTCGCATGTACAAAAATCCTCCCTTGAAAACCTGTCTGAATCAAGGGCCAGGGTTGTTAAAAATCCTTTGTACCTTTTGCATATAAATCTAGTGCTTCTTACATGCATATTTTTCTCATGTTGGAGTGACTCATAAAGCCTCTGGTCTCATGGGTGTAAGCAGACACCGCTCAGTTATGCATCCCAGGGATGAGTAACTTCACAAGCAAAGCAAAGAGATAAATGCATTAAAATGCTCTTGCAAAACAAATTTCAAGGAGAGAAAAGGATGAAAATGGGAGTAAATGTAGAAATTGAAGATTTGCCTCATTGTGCAGGGAGGAATATTATCTCTGCCATGGCAGAACTGCTTAATTCACAATTCTGCACAAACAACACTGGTAACAACCCTGCCCAAATCCTTCCTAATATGCACGTACCTACAAATGTTCAGCTCTGTTTCTGCTAATAGCAAAGAATGAGAATTGTATAATAATCACATTTTTAAGTGAATCAAGAGTCAGAGAATCTATGCAAAAATATCTCATTATTTCTTTTCACTCAGGATCACTTCCACTCAGAGGCAGAGTGGTTGGTCACTTTGAAACTTTGTGCCCATACTACCAGCGGCTGTTTGCTGAGCCCCTATTGTTTGGAAAGGTGCACTGTAGACCAATGTAAGTTGACTATGGCAGTCAGGAGAGCCAGACCTTAGAAACAGGAAACCGTATGAAGCCGTATCATTGTGCTGGCTGAGAAAGTGTATGGATTTGCTGAGCTGGACACAAACAACTTGCTTGACTAACTCAAGAAGGCTTCATGGATGACTGGATAAATCAAAACTCAAAAGAAATGAAGTCTTTGAATAAGCAGGGGTAGAGAGAGAAAATTTTGCATCACTATTATCTTATTTTAGGAAAACCGAACCACACATGGCTAGCGGTTGGAGCATTTAAAACATGTTTTTAGAAAACTTAGTTCATTGAATTTAAACACATGAAATTGCTACCTTTTAAAGAAAGAAATGGTCAAGAATCATCAATTTCACAGGGCTCAAAACAGGCATAATGGAAGACGGAGGTGGATATGCGCATGGGTACCAGTTTATGAAGGAATCAGGAATGTCAGGGCAAAGTACATGGTGAAGTAAGGCATTATCTTTAAACCTCATTAACAGCGCAGTACCTGGAACCTAAACAAATTATGAATCCCGGGATATTCTAAGTAAGGACCATTGGAAAAGCTTAGTTTAACCTCTGACCCAAAAATGACCCATCACCTTCTGCCTCTATGGCCTCAGGGATAATGAATGTACACACAACTACAACAAAACTTGCCTTTTTTAAGCTTAAAGTATTTAAATGCATACACAAAATGGTACATATTTATGAAGTACCAAGTGATGCTTTTATACACACACATATATACATATATATATATTGCATAATGTTTAAATCAGATTAAACGTATCTATCTCCTCAAACATTTATCATGCCTTTATGGTGAAATATTCAAAATTCTTTTGTAAAGCTTTTAAAAATACATACTACATCACCGTTATCTATAGTCACCCTGTTCTGCTATAACACTCTAGAACCTCTTACTCCTAATTGCATCTTAGTACCTGTCCATCAACCCTTCCCCATCGCCCCTTACCCTCTATTCTCCAAAGCCCTGATAACCACCATGCTACTCTAAACTTCCAACAGATCATGCTTTTAGATTCCACATGAGTGACATCATGCAGTGTTTTTCTTTCTCCTTGCTATTCTCTTTTGAGACAACTCGTGTTTGTTTAACGTTGATACAAAGATTGTGTTATGGCAAGTTGAAAACTTTAGGTTGTCCCCTCAGACATTTGAAGATACGATCACAAATGGTCACTTCATTATTGGTTTTATTCTTGTAACTTAACTTCAAGTCCCTCATCATTCTAGCTAGTCTTCTTTAGACAAGTTCCAATTTGCAGAAGTTTCTCTGAAAGTTTAACTCAGCACGGACAACACACCAACTCACCAACTGGATGTTTATTGTGTGACTATATCCAGGCTTCTTCTGGACATATAGGCCAATTGATATGTAATAATGTAATCACATTCTCTTGGTAAATGCCACACTAAGTCAAATCATATTGAGTTTACTGTCAACTGAACCTCAATATACAGTATTGCCAACTAGGTTACTAAATCTTGGGACCAATCTTACAGTTGCGCAGTCTCTTATAGTTTTGTGTACCACGTTTAGGACTTTTCCTAAAATTCCTGTTGCATGACATCTGGGCATCATTGCCCTCTAGTTTCAACTTGTTGACATCACTATTCTCCTAGTCAGCGTATACTCTATTTCTCCCAATTTTATCATGCACGTTTTTGTTCAACATGTAACAAATAGTTTCCAATAAAACTGTTGAATATAGAGGGACTCTCAAGTACTCTCTCAGATAATTATTATGTAGATTCCCACAAACTATTTAGAAAATACTAATTATGAAATTCATCTAACCTTGCTGCAATTTGGTGTTTCTTAATCTCAATCGTAAGAATATTGTGGCATCTTTGCAAAATTATCTTGCTGATACATTGGATGTCAGCACTTTCAGTATTCACCATTTCATGAACTCTATGTCATCACTATTTATAAGAGCTTTTGCTTACTGGTTGTTTCTATGATGTCCATGTCAAGTAAAAATGAGACAGATTGTACTGGTCACCTTCTGTTTACAGCAGGACTCTTTCAAATCAATTACATCCCGAATTATTCTTCCACTTCCACAGAAGTAGTATTAAAACATGAACCTGCAAACTTTTGTGCAAAAAGCTGGATAGTGAACATGTTAGATTTTGTGAGCTATGTGTTCTCCATCCTAACTACTCCATTCTGAGAATGTAGGGCAAATGCAGCCAAATAAATGGTTGTGGCTGCATTCCAAGTAAACATTATTTACACATACGGGCAGCAGGCTCTATTCAGCCCACGTAGTAGTTTGCTGGTCGTGGTATTAAAATATTAATCCTAACACATTGTCCATTGTCTTCTCTATAACGTCTGTAACTGTGGGGAGATCTCTGTAATAATTGGAGCTCTGTATGGGAAAATGCAGGTAGGGAATTGGAAAAGTAACACCTTTTCCTGAGGAGACTAAATGGAGTCACTTTGGACCACTGAGGGGGCACAAAGAGGAGAGGATGGGTAGTAACATACCATAAGAGAGTGCTGTGGACTGGGTGTCTGTGCCCAGAACATGAACATGTCCCAAATGCACATGTTCACACCCTAATTTCCAAATGTGGTGTTATTATAAAGCAGGGCATTGGTGGTGACTAGATTATAATGGGGAATCTTCTTGAATAGGATTAGTGCCCTCATGAAAAGTCGCAGAGCAGCTTCCTTTCGCTCTTCTGTCTCTCTGCCGCCTAGCACACAGCGAGAAGACAGCCATCTGCGGGAGGAAGAGGGCCCGGGGGTGGGGGCACTTGATCTGCTGGCACCTTGAGCTCGGCCTTCTCGGCCTTCGGGACCATGGAAATGTTTGTTGCTTTAGCCACACAGTCTAAGGCAACTTGTTTTAATAGCCCAAACGGACTAAGACAAAGTGTCTTCCTACCAGCAAATGCAAATTTCGCCTATTTTGCACCTTTACTGAGGTGTCCAAAATTGATGTGACAATTACAGATCTCCCCATTGACGTTACCCAACTATCTCCTCCATTCTCTTGAAGCTCGATTCAGAAGCAAAAGATTGATACAGTGACCAGCATTCCCAGCCTCAAGCAATTTTCAGCTTGGTGAGTGGCAGTTAGAAGGCCCTGAGCACACATTTATAAAAGAGTGTTTAAAAGCAATGTTCAAAACTGTACTCGGTAAGCCTTGACCTCTGCAGTCACAAAGTACAATAATGAGCAGAAAAATAAACACGTGGAGCTTCCTCCTTGGGGAAGAGTTAGCTTGTTATGTGAAGTGAAATAGGAACTGAATGATTCTTTTGGGAAGGACGTTATTGTTCTCCGCACTGCTATCGAGTTCACTCACCATCTTTCTTCTATTAGAACATACCATAGATTGTAAGATGCACAAAAGATTTCATAACATTTCAGAAAAGAAAAACAACTAAACAAAATCTCATATTAAATGTTCCCTTCAATGGCAGAATATATCTTGACTTTATAAATTTAAAACATGGAAAAACTACATCACAGAACTGAAGAAATATTTTATGTTATCATCTACTCTACTCACCCCTCCCATCCTCTATGTTAGTCACCTTTCTATCTTTGAGAACATATACATGAAAAAAATCAATTTAGGGGAGAAGGATTTATTTGACTGTAATTTCAGAAGTCTCAGTCCATTTGGCTGACACCAGAAACATCAGGCAGAAGGACATGTCGGGGTGAAGCTCCCTCCCGCCCCCGCAAAGAGGAAGAAGACAACAGGCAAAGAGTTAGAAAGATGCTGGGGACCAGATATAGTTCCCAAGGTCACTACAAGGCATCATGGCCTGTTTTCATAACCTCAAAATAATGCCATCCATCAGATTATGATTGCACCACTCCGATCACCTCTTAACCTAATCATGTCTCCATCCAGTCAGATTGATAATCAAGGTCAACCATCACATCCCCCAAACACACACATATCTTCGCTTTAGGGGAAGTATAAATATAAAAGAAGCAAGAGCCTATCACTTATTCTGCAGGAAAAATGCAGCATAAATGAACTTCACTATTTGTTCCAGCTTGTCTATTTTTTTTTCTTTTTCTTTAGACAAGGTCTTGCTATGTAGTTCATGTTGGCCTTGAACTCACTATGTAGCCTGCGGTGGGCTTGAACTGAGGGTGATCCTCCTGTCTCAGCCTCCCAACTGCCAACTTGTCTATTTTAAAATCAGGAGAAAATTTACATTTTGATTGTTTCTAAGAGTGTATAACTTTTAAAATATTTTTTAAAATATGATTTTAAAGTAGAATTTTGAATTACTGCCAAGACAGTAAAGAGAATTCTATTGTACCCAACACCCAGTTTTTAAATTCAGTTGTTTCTTTTGTTGTGCTTTAAAAGTTATTTCTGTTTTTTAGACACAAATATTTCATCAGGTTTATGTTTTGTAAATATTATTCCCTAATTTGCAGTCCATCTTCTCTTTTTTAAAAACAGTGCCCTGGTGCTCCTTATATGTCCCAGGATCCACCTATAATACCAGTAAGTTACACTTCTGCCAGTCACCTTGGTTTTGACACTTTCTCAGCCTTCATGTGTCTGATGACATGACACATAAAAGTTATTGGTCAGGCATTTACAAATTATTGCTCAGATACTTTTCAGACTGTCCCTACTTGGGATTTGTCTGATGTGTTTTCTCTTTATTAGAGTGTGAAAATTATTTTCAGGAGGAAGCCCACCAAGGCACATGGTATTCTCGTAGATTTTAAGCATATGTACTATTAATGTGATTTACATTCTCAATGTTAATCTTAATCATTGGGCTTGAGGTCGGTCACACTTCTCCACTACAAATTTACTCCTTTCTTCTCTCTCTTTCCTAACTGTTCTTCCTGGAAGAAAGTCACAAAGTACAGTAAGGATTAAAGCAATAAGGAGTTATGTTTTGACTTCTTAGGACAAAAAGTACTTGAAATTCTGCAAAAAGTACTTGAAATTCTTTCCCATGGAATGTTTGTCTTGTCTTCCATACTTATTTATTTATATCAACATGGAGCATCTTGTACATTTCATGCTCCTTTCCTAGACTCCGCCAGTTCTCCAAGGAATGCTGGTTCTTTTGTATCTTTATAATAGTATAGAAACCAAGACCAGAGCACCGGGTATGCTTTTTGAAACTACAGTGCCATTCCTTCCAGCCTCTCTCAGTTGATAAGCAAGGAGATGCATGCATGTATGCTCATTTGTACATGTATGTATATACATACCTACTTATAAATACTTAAATAGGTAAGCGCCTATATCTACGACAAGCTAAACATGAATTCATTTTGATGCATCCAACTTTAATTCATTCCCATGCGGATCATTAGAGCCCCCTCTCTTCCTTATTTGAACCTTTTATACTAACTATGAGAAAACTGATAGCAACAGTTTGCCATTTGCCAAACTGTTAAATTTCAGCACATATATATTTCATGATTATTAATCTGTATTTCTGTAGAAAACAATTTTATCAACTACAGTACAATCCAACTTTTTTTAGCACCCCAAACAGAAACTCTGTACCAATTAAATAGTAGTTCCACAATCTGTTCTTTCCCTTATCTCTTAGCAATTATTATCTACTTTCTGCCTGTGAATTTGCTTATTCTGGATATTCCATGTAAGTTGAATCATGTAATATTTATCCTTTCGTGTTTGGTTTATTTCATTCAGTCTAATATTTTTGAGGTATTGGTGATGTATCAGCCTTTTTATGGCTGAGCAATATTCCATTGTACCTGTGTACCACATTTTGTTAATTCGTTTGTTGAAAGCTATTGTATTCTTTCCATGTTTGGACTATTGTGTATAATGTTGGCTTACAAGCATCTGGTTGAATTTTAGTGTTCTATTATTTTGGCTGTTTTCCTAGGAGTGCAATTTCTAGGTGGTGTGGAGTGCTATGTTGAATTGTTTGAGATGGCACCAAACTTTTCCACCGGGGCTGCACACTTGATTGCACATTCCCACTAGCGATGCCCAAATTTTCCAATTTCCCCAAATCTGTGCTTCACCCTAGATATTTTTTCATTCTTTTGAGTCTACTCAACCCTGTAGGAATGAGATGGTGTTCTTATTGTGGTTTTTTTCATTTCCTTAAGGACTAATGATATTGAACATATTTTCAAGAGCTTATCAGCCATGTGCAGATTTGTGTATCTTCTTTGGAAAATGTGTTCAAATATTTTGGCCATTAAAATTCAGTTGTCATTGTTGAGCTGTAGGAGTTCTTCATATATTCTAGATATTAGTCCTGTATCTGATGTAGTTGAGAAATATATTTTCCCATTTCCTTGGTTGCCATTTCACTCTTGATGTGTTCTTAGATGAATGAAGTTCATGACTAATCAATTCCAATTCATTATTTTTTCTATTTTGCTGCCTGTGACTCTGTTTCTGGTGTCATGTTCAAGAATTCATCATCGAATCTATTTTAATATCTAAGAACCCATTTCTAATGTCACAAAAACAGATGCTCCTTAATGTTTTCTTTGAAGAGTTGTATAGTTTTAGACTTTAACTTTAATGTTCTAATTACTGTCTGAAAAAGAATTATAACACAAAACTCCCATGAATAGTTTATGAGTGTTCATTTTCTCTCCATTATTGCCAATATTAACATCATAATTATTTTGCTAAGCTAATAGGTGAGAAAAGATACGGCATGACTTTAATATTTTTATCTCCATCATTTCCAAGGGAATTAGGAATCTTTAATAAACCTATTGGCTCTTTTTAATGTTTTGTTCTGTGGCTTATTTTCCTTGTTGTTTCAGTATTGATAACTGAATCCAGGGGCACTTCACCACTGAGCTCCTTCCCTAGTTCTTTGAATTTTTTAATTTTGAGACAGAGTCTAGTTAAATTGCTCAGGCTGAACTCCTGCCTCTGCATCCCTCACTATTGAGATTATGCCTGAGATTATGCCTTCCATTATGCCTGATGATTTTCCGATTTTAAAATTATTGATTTGTAAGGACTCTTTCTATATTCTGGCATTAATCTCTTTATTTTTGTATATTGTTGCACAATTTACACTTTTTCTTAACTTTAAGGAATCTTTATTCAAAGGAAATACTGAACATATTTATGATGAGTATTTATGATGTATTCTCACATTTATGTTTTTCTTAGGGAAGGCCTGTCTTAATCATAGTTATACGTATATGTGTCTATACTTCATTTAATATTTTTTAGGTACTATTATGTGGTTCTCATTTGTTTTAATATTTAGCTCTTTTATTCACTTAGAAATTCTTAGAAATGTATTTTGTGTGAGGCTGGAGTCTAACTTTAGATTTTTACAAACTTTTTGTGGTTTTCCCAACATTAATTTGAAAATTATCAATTCTGCATTTTTAAACACAAATAATAATTCACTTTATTTATATATATCGCTCTCCACGAACATTAGTATTTTTACCTACAAATCATTATAATCATCTTTTATTTACAGACAAATTTGAAGATAGAAAATACCCTTTGGTAATTTTATCATTAAAAAATTTAAACTCTTTCCTTGGTTATGGTAAAATTGTTTTTTTTTCTTCCCAGTAATTTTAACATTCTTGTTGTATCCTATTATGGGGGACATATTTGTCTTGGTGGGGAGTTTAGAGTGAACATGACTCTTTATTTGGCTTTTCAGTTGAAACTTGTGTGCCAGTTATTTTTAGTGCCCATCAGTAAATAGATTAAGATGTTTGATGGAAAGTACTTTATCTCAAGTATTTATTTTAGTCATTTGAGAAAAATGAAAGTTAATCACAAAACACAAAAATTCAAAATAGTTTAATTAATTGTCTTGTGAGTATTCCACTAGAAAGTTTAATATTTCTACACTGCCGAGAAAAGGAGGCTTACAGCTCCAAGGCAATCGAGTGCATGGGAGGGGCCTCCTAAGCCAGGAAAACTATGCTGGAAAATGAAAATATCTACTGGAGGAGGATAGTCAGGGAAATACAAAAATGCCAAGCATTCTGAAAACTGGTATCCGAGATCATCTGCTCTTTGAATCAGCTGTTATGTGGAAAAGAAAATTTTCTATGCTACTTTTAAGTTTGATGAATCTGATTATATTTTAAAAATATGTATAAAGATATCAATTCAAAGATATCTTTCAAGTTTTCTTAGAAATTTATGCAGAAGAATTACTTGGGGATGTAGTGGAAGGGGATTATAAAACAATTAGAAAATGCTTTCAATCAGCAATCAAGTATAGATGTTCTTAAAAGTAAATACTCATTGGAATCTAGGTAATTTGTAAATATTTCTGCTGTCTTAATAACTAAAGTCTGACTTAGCTGCTGGACGGAATGGTAATGGATCATTCTTCAATGAAAATAGAACATGATTTGTGTATTTTATAAATTGGACATTGATGTACCTGATTTTCTTAGCATAAGACTCACTTGTATACATTTCCCTGTATGCTTAAGAATGTTGGTTTATTTGTGCGAATACCCCTGGTTACAAAGCAGGTTATCTCTCTACTTCACAAACATTATTCTACTTCTAAAATACTCTGAGTTGGTTTGCAGTTCTGAGAATCATATGGCATAAAAAACAAATGCAAAAGAGTGTATCTTCATTGGTGAGCTAATGATTTTTTTTTGACTTTTATTAGTACATTTTTGCAGTACATAATGCTTACACCCACTGTAGGGGATCGGCACATGTGCATAACACATTTCATTTCATTTCTTTCTCTCCCTACCGCCACCCCCTTTTATTTTTCCAGCATCAGATTCATTTATTTATACTAGAACTTATAAATTTAATTATCATATATACAGATTGAAAGCCAGATTGATAAACCAAAGAACTTATAAAACATGTAAGACAACTGTATTAGGTCAAGTTACACTTTCAGATACATTTTCCGCAAGGGATTACAACACCTTTTATTTATTTATTCTTTTTTCTATTATCTGTTTTTTATTTTGATATCTATCTACAATATATATCTCAAATATATATATACATATATATGTGTATATGTACATATATATATTTTCATACAACAGAAGCCATGCAATACTTAAACTTTTATGTCTGAGTTACTTCACTTAACATTATGGTCTCAAGGCGCATCCCTTTTCCTACAAATGACTTAAATTTATCCTTTATATGTCAGAGTAGTACTACATTGTCTATAAATACCACTTTTTAATCCATTCATTGGTTGTTGGACATATAGACTGTTTCCAGGATTTATTTATTATGAATTGTGCTGACATAAATGTGGGTATGCATATATCACTGTGGTATGATGTCTTTAACACTTTTGGGAAGATGTCTTCTAGCTGGCTCACATGGAATTTTTAAAAAGGATGGATTATGGACAGTAGGAATTAGAAATATTATTTAGATGACTTTAATTGTGAGAAATTCTAAACAACTTTCTTCAAGGGACAGAGGGCTATTTAACTTATAATTAACAAGCATTGCCCAGTATGTCTTTTTATTTTCCTGATTATCCTCATTCAGTAAATATTTTCATAAACTCTCTTTTTATTATGGTATTGTAAAAACTGTCATGAATTAAATATATCATCTAGAGTATAGCTAATCGATAAACTGATACCCTGTTGTGCACCTTGACTTTCTTTGGTGGCTGTCGTATCCATTACTTTGGTTTTCAGTCCAGTCCCCTTTGATAACCACAGCTTTTATGGCTTGTCAGGGAAAGTCATTTCCTATGATCTGAATGAGGAAGATCTAGAGTTCATGTCAAGTCTTCTACTTATATTAGTGAAAAATCTGATGTAAACCTCTTGCTTAAAAAAAGAGCTGGATAATTTTATACTTTTGAACAAAAGTCAGTAAAACAACAACTTAAAAAGTCAAATTGTTTCCAGAAATCACACTTTTAATATAAGCATTCCTGCAAGCATCCTCCCAGAGAGTGGTATAATGGAAAGATCTCAGGCTTTTAGCTACACAGAGCTTGGGTTGGATCCCAGGGTCCTACCAAGTACCTGTGGAATTCTGGCAAATAATTTAACTTTTCCATGTCTCAGGTCATCCCAAAGTGAGGCTGAGAGAAACTTTCATAGACTGTTATGTGGAATAAGAGAATTACCAGATGCAAAACACCTGACACAGTTCTCAGCAAGCAGAGGGATCTCACATATTAGAAAATATTCCCAGACAACGTTTTTCACCCTGGGTTTTAGACAGACACTGAAGGTTGCAGTTGTTCAATACTATGAGCTCCTAGACTCTAATTCAATAGAATTCAGAAGTGAGCAGCAATAAAGCAGACAACCTAAGTAGAAGTGGTCAGTGGAAGCAGGAGAAAGAGGGTTTAGCTACCTGGGTAGAAACAGGGCTTCATGGAGAATTCAAAAAAGGCATCTCAACATATTGGCAATAAACATAGTATGTATGTATCACTGTAATATGATGTTTTTAGCCCTTTGGGGAAGATATCTAGAATGGGAAAATAAAAAGAATTTCTAATATTAGTTCTTTGAGAAAACATCGTACTGATTTCCATTGCATTCCCACCAACATTGTAGGAGAGTTCCTTTTCCACCACAGCCACAATGGTATTTGTTATTATTTGATTTCTTGATGATCACCATCCTTTTTAGCATAAGATGAAATCTTAGTGATGTTTTAATTTGCATTTCTGTAATGACCACAAATATTGAACATTTTTTCATATGTTTACTGGCCATTTGTAATTCTTCTTCTGAGAAATGTCTATTATTTCATATGTCCATTTTTCGATTGGGTCTTTTACTTTGGGTGGTCTACTTTTTTTGCATGTTCTTTATATATTGTAGATATTAGTCTTCTGTCTGAGGAATAGCTAGCAATTTTTCTCCATTCTGTTGGTGTCTCTTCACTTTATGGATTATTTTCTTTGCTGTGCAGAATTTTTAAATTTGACATAATCTCGTTTATTGATTCTTGCTGTTATTTCTTCTGTAATTGGAATTTTATTCAGAAATTCCTTGCCTAAACCTATGAATTAATTATTTTACCTATTTTATCTACTAGCAGGTTAATTGTTCCAGTTTTAATGTTTTGATTTTGGTTTAGTTCATGGTGAGAGATATGGGTCCAGCTTTAATCTTCCATGTATAGATAGCAAATTTTCACACACCTTAATTCTTTTTTTGCCATTTGTTGAATAGGCTATCTTTCCTCCAAAGTATGTTTTTGGCCCCTTTGTCGAAGACCAAATAGCTGAATGTGTCTGGGGATATTTCTGGATCCTCTATTCTGTTCCATTGGTCTACATGGACAGACATTATATTTAATAGCACTATACAATCTCCAAGGAAAATGTTTTCAAGTTGGAACACAGGTATTTTCAAACCAGTTTATATAGATCATATGAAAATTCTTATAATTTCCTGATGGATACAAACACACACACACACACACACACACACACACACACACACACACGGTATGAATTGTGTGACGCTCAGGACTTCCTAGAAAATAAAACTAAGTTTTTTTCAGAGAAAAAAACTAGTAAATTTGCATTTTATTGCTGTTGGTTTACTCTGGTTATTAACTTAAATACAATGTACTAAAATTTTAATAAAATTTCAAGCTGTTTCAGACTGTTACAATGTAGGGGTTTTCTTTTTTTTGTTTGTTTGTTTTTTTGCAGGCATGCCACCAACCTCCTAATAAGGGCATAAACTTCAGAGGCTTGGACTCTGCACCATGTTCCCTCAAAAATAAAGCAAACCGTTGCCCATGACTTTATAGAGTGATTTGGCCATTAGAAATGTGTTGCTCCAGAAACTTCCTGCTGCAAAATATAGAAAACAGCCCTAGTTGAGGCAATTGACTGGAGAAAGACAGTATAGATATGCAATTGAACTCCCCAGGAAAGTTCTTTGAAATCATGCATCGAAGCTGGCACGTATAAGAACTTCTACTGCACTCCAAACGAAGAATAATGATAGAAATTAATTAGGGCTGGCCACAAACAAAACACTGCTTATTCAAGAAGCATGCACCAAAAAGCCAGAGGAACAGAGAAGTTACACATTTGGTGTATGTTTAATGAGGTTCCAAAAAGGCACTCTATTTAAAAATCAGTAGCAAGTTTTGGTTACATTTGCAGAAGGACACTCCACTGGTTTCTTTTTTAATCTGACTGGAATTCTAAATTTTGCTGTGTCAAAGGGACTCTTAAGTATTTTTAAAATCCTCTTATGAAATGTTTCTTTATTTGGCTCTTAGTGAAGTTACTTTCAAACCAAAGTAAACTGTATTTTGGGGAAAGAAAAATTAAAACTAATGCGTATCTGTATTATTTAAAATTTTATATTTTTCAAACATTCTTAGCTTGTTTGTGTAAATTTTAGGCATCAACATATCTCAACCTTGAATTTCATCAGTTTAGATAGATCTTTTGCAAAAGGGAAGGAAGAGGACCAAGAGGTGGAGGGAGAGGGAGGGCAGGGGAAAAGGATGAAAAAGAATTAAGATGTGTTATGTACATGTACCAATTCCCCACAAGGAAATGTAATCATATGTACTGCAAACATGTATCAATAAAAATAAAAATTAAAAAAAAATTAATACTGCAATATGTTTGCACATTAATATTATGAGGAAAGAATAAGACAAGCAGTTTGTTATCTATAAGTTTTCTTGTTTCACACAAAGGAGAACTTAATGGAGGTCAAGTTTTTTTTCCCCCCACGAAATTTCTTCCTTTAATTTGATTCAGCTTTCCTGAAGTATAGCCCTGTATATAGTTAATTTTTTTCAGCCGATGAAGAGTGTTTATTATTTTAGAGCTTCACCAATCAGAATTTTATTTTGTAGTTCTATTATTTGCTGGTAACCATATTCACTAAAAAATGGAGGAAAAAAATGGGGAGGAGACTAACACCTTAAAAATATCTTAATTAGAATTTAACATGCTGATTTCTGACCAGGAAAATGAAGAATGTGTGGAACAAAAGACTCTTACAGAAGTGCTATTACTTCTATTTTACCAGAGAAGTATCTATACTCTGCACTCCCGAATTTAGATATGACATATAATTGTTTGTATAGATATCAATTTTTCTTGAAAGAATGCTAGATATTCCAGAAGAGATCATTTTATTTTTTAACATATTTCAGTGTTACTTAACATTTTGGATAGTGGCGTAACAACATATAAATGAACAAATATAATTTTGGCAAAGTTTTAAAAACATTTATGACAGTGATCCATGGTAAAAGAAAGAGACAATTGCTTGTGTACACACACACACACACACACACACACACACACACACGTAAATCACAATAGGTACAAATTAATCAAATCAATACTTAGCTTTACTCTCCCTAATATTTTTATTCTAATAAAAGTAGACATTATAATGAAATTAGACATATTCTTATGTCCCTCCCTCATATTTTTATTCTAATCTATTTCATTAAAAAGAAAAAAAACTAACCAGTGAACTAAACCTATTTTATAAATAAGTCATTAACTTTAATATAGAGCTGTTGTTTACCTTACATACAGAAAACTATTAGAAAACAAGTATGTAGATACCAGTCATGCTGTAAAATGTTTTGGAAATGCTGACAGTACAGAAAAGATTCTTGAATTAAATTTCTGGAGATGGCTTCAGAGAAGTTGAACTTTATCGGATGTTAACATTTGAGAATGTGGCTATACAGACAGAAGTGGAATTTCTGTGATGTCGTGGGTAAGAACAAAGGCTAGGAAGGGAAGATGAGCGAGTAACTAAACCTGAGGAGGGATGACTGAAGTTATAGGAATCACAAACAGTCGGGTAGAGAGATGAAATGAATTGAATACCAGACTGAGGATTTTATTAAGACACCAGCCATATACCCTATATCTAGCTATGTATCTATGTATGTTTCTATGTATGTATGTATGTTCCATCTGTTATCTATCTATCTATCTATCTATCCATCTATCTATCATCTATCTATCTATCTATCAATCAATCATCTTTTTGGTTCTCCACCTGTCTTGTTGTCTACTAGCTACCTGTTTCTCAACTAGCAACACTTTTCCCTTTGTGGAAAGAGAACATAGACAAGAAACACAACTAGCTTATTCAATACTATGATAAAAATCAAGCCAGTTCGGAAATAGCTGAGAAACACAGGTCGCTGTTTGTTCAGGAGTACAAGCGAAGACAGAAGTTAACCCTTTGTGTCGTAAGCAGGGACATCTTGGAGATAATGGCAGCAATGACAGGAACAGAAATGTTGGAAATGGTGGTCTGTGTGAGCGGGCTGTGTGGGTATTTTGAAATGCCTTGACCCTTGGATATTTCGATGCCCAGTCTTACCTTTTATATGGGTTTGTTTTAGCTAAGTGTTTACAATCTCTGACAATTGGTAATTTGTCATTGTAGTTGTTCACATCTGGTATAACACGACATCAGGGATAAGGACGGAATTTTTGAGGCAAGAGTCATTCCTATTTGCATAATCGGAATTAAGCTAAACTTCGGTATCTAGCAGGCCAACATCCTAGAAATTAAGTGCACTAGATCACTCTTAGATGGCCCGGCTTTCGAAATCTCTAGGTTTACCATTGGTGAGATTCATCATACAATCTTGGTTCAAAGAAACTATACAAGCAAAGTGGCAATCACAGAATAAAATGAAATAAAATAAAGTCTTGGAGAAGTCAACGTTTTATGTAAAGGGAATATTCTGAATACTACATAAATTTGACTGATATAGTTTATTTTTTTCAAAATGAAAAATCAAATTTGTTCTTAAGGACTGAATGACCATTAAATTCCTGTGTATTAGATTTCTAAATTTCTCTGCAAGGACGCTCTCATCTCCAAATATTCTCACCTTATTCTTATGCCCGCTTCACTAAATCAGAAATCACAAGTGTTGCCTCTGACACTTTTGGCAAAAAGCACAATCCTACAAGGCCCAGAAAATATAGAGCACACTGTTAATTTTTTAAATAACCCGGATCAGTTCTCCTGGAGGCTCAGGATATTATTTGGATGTTGTTTCCATGATTTTCCTTCTTATTTGGGTTCTATCCATCTGGACAAATCAGAAGTTTTATGAATAACATCTTTCTATTGTTGACTCATTTCAGTACCACAATTTTTTCAAATAACATCTTCCTATTGTTGACTCATTTTAACATCATGGTTTTTAAATGGAATGGAAATGACTTTTTTCATTTTGATTTTTTTCTCAGACTGAAAAGCCACCCACAATGAATAGTCGATGCAATAAGCTTTTCATATTTACAGGAATATTCTGAATTATAGTGAACTTGCTAGCTTTATGTGCCAGAGAAAAATTGCACGACTATGATTTCAGAATGTTTTCAGGTATTTAGAGCATACAACATAAAACAATACTTAATTACAAAGTAACTTTCTTAAAGCAGACTCTAGTCTGTTTGACATATTCTCATAATTTCTTTGGCACTGGCCCAAAGATACTGAATATCACAGTTTCTAAGTGATGTGTGACTTGACAAGTTCTTACAGAATTCATTTGATTTGGATAGAGGAGATCAAACTACTCAAGCTGAGGGAGTTGTATGTAAAAAGTCCTGTTGCTGTGTGATGTGCAGGATTAGTGGAAAGAATTATCCTAAACACCACTGCATAGCACTGCGATGGGTTTTGCTAGCACCTCCGGAGGAAGCAGTGTTCATAATATCCTCAATAAATATAAAGGGATGCACTGTTAAGATTTTTATTTAGGTCCTAATGATTTCAAATTCATATTATTATCCAAAAGTAAATACTAATGATTGATGACAGTTTTTCACACAAAAACATCTGAGATACCTCATGGATGATTAATAATTACAAGAATAATTTACTTTTGTCAGGTAAACCAAAGTTGGAACTTGGTGAGCATTATTTTCCCAGTGCAACCATCTTGCAGTTCAGTAAAAACATCTAAAATATTGCTCTTTCCAGGCAGCAAGTCTTAAAAGGAAGTAATTAGTCAGGATGATGTTACATTCTCTATTAGTTCTTTGCAATGAGTGTAAATGGTATAGAGAAGGGAGTTATAAATACAAATTCCAAGACCAACCAGCCACAGAAGTGGTTTGATTTTAGATAAAATTCTGAAAAACAGAATCTGAGCCATGAAATGCAAAATGATTTCAAGGCTTTGGGAATGTAACACTGCTGATGGCTGCTGAGAGTATAATGATTATAAGAAGCCCAGTCTCCACTAAAATATGGTTTGGATGACTACTCTTTCTTAGTAGTGCAGACTGGAGTATAATAAAAAACCAACAATCTTTGAGAAAATGCACAAATGAAGCAATAAAAATATTGAGAAGGCGAATAGGAACAAGACAAATCACAAGAAGATATTTTTTTTGATCCATAGAAATTTGGGAATTGAAAGTCTGCAAAAGCAATGAAGTTATGCAGAATTTGGAAAATCTAGCAGTGGTAAAGTTAACAGAAACCAACCGTGGTAACTACATAAATTAGGGAAATAGATGATTATGGGGCTTTGGCACCACATATTTATTCTTATATATTTTTCGCTCCTATGCTTTGGGGGTTGTGGAACAGGGTTAAATTGGGTAAAGGGAGAAGGAGGATAGGGTATACTTTTTCAAATTCCTTTACATTTTCTGCTTTGTGTACTTTTCTTCCTCCCACCATCTTCTCAGTATCCGTTCTTTGAGTCGTATCCTAGAAAGCTATCATTAGGTCAGCTTTTGCTTCCAAAGATGTTTATCCTGTTTTTCTCAACTAAATGCTCCTCCTCTACATTTAAGAGTCTGAAATCAATCTAAAAGTTCTACCTGGGTAATGGGAAAATATTAGAAGCCTACCTTTTTTTGGCCTACCTGGAAGATTCCTGTCTTTTAGTATCTGTTCAATATTTCAAATTGTTACCATAAAATAGAGCTAACATCCCAACATTTTAGGTTTGTTTGTATGATGTTGTGGCTAACGCTTGTCACAGTTTGGGCACTCTTCACCTTCCACATCACGCTACTTAGGAGGGAATTCTGTGTAATGTACAAAGATGGTATGTAGTAGCTTTGATCTATTTCTTTCTTCTAAATTCTAATCCATCTGTACACAAATTATATTCTTGTGACTTACAGAAAAGTTCACTATCAAAAGGATCTTTGAGTTTGAGGGAATTTCAAAATCTGGTGGGAAGATCTCATGTGTATATCGCAAAAGCCACATAGGTTATCTGATATTCCTGTGAGACAGGCTTTGCCCTGAATTCCCTAATGACACTGCTTTTTAGGGGAATACCTTTCCCTGGAAAGCTTCCCTGCCACAGATAAAAACAGGGCTGTTCTGAATACAGACACAGGGTCCCAGTAGGATGGGGAGTCCCTTCTTCTGCACAGTGCCTAAGCTGAAGAACAAAAGCAATTAAAAAAACTATAAAATCATTTTTGAAGTTCAATGCCCTGGGGGTAACCAGGGTCTTTTTGAAAGCTATCCATTCATTTTTCACAAAAATAAGACAGAAACTTACATAAGGCAGGCTTTCAAAAGTAAAGTTCTCAATAATAAGCAGAGCATTCTCTAGCTTTTATAAAGTTGAGCAAATAAAAACTGGCTCCTTTGAAAAACCGCATGTATTTCAGTCTGTATTTCTCTAGAAAAATCAAGCCTTGCTTTAAAAACATACAGCATTATAAAACTATGAATCTGTAGATCTCTTAGATGTTGATACTCACATCCACTTAGAATCCAATGCATATTAAATTATAAGATACAGAAATAAGTGCAAAATGGCATTTAGAAAATGAAAGTGCTCTAGAGACTGTGAGAGTCATAACATATATTTCTTTAAATTTCTTCAATTTTCTACCA
The DNA here is from genome assembly GCA_004026905.1 of Hystrix cristata. Classification (NCBI taxonomy): domain Eukaryota; kingdom Metazoa; phylum Chordata; class Mammalia; order Rodentia; family Hystricidae; genus Hystrix; species Hystrix cristata. The sequence continues at coordinate 15,615 of PVJO010005725.1, read as the reverse complement.
CAGGTATTGGTATTGTGAATATATACACTATTCTATTATAATTTAAAGACATTTCTTAATTCTGCAGAATAATTATATCTATGTGTGTGTGTATAATTGATTGATCAATTTAAGATCATAGGCTATCTTTGGTGTCTAAAGTCTTATAGTCAATAATAATTCTGTTTGCCTGATAATGGAATCATGAAGTCAAAGGACCAAAATTTAAGAGGAAGAAATTAAGACAAAGTTGTATGCATTTTTGAATAAGTTTTAATCAATTACCTGCCAATGTCATGATTTAATATTGTTTAAATGATGACTATTTTTAAGGTAATTTTTTTCAGACAGTAAATGTATAGTTTGAGTTTCTAACTAGCATGATGGATAATAGGTCAGCAGTTTATTCTCTTGTGGACTGTCAGAAAATTGGTCTGTACAACTCAACTAGAGAAACTATGCTCAAGTTCTCACATCCATAAAAATTGGGTTAGTAACTTTCATTCTCCCCTTTATTTTGCAGACATCATAAAGATGAATAAGATAATTAAAGGAAACTAAATACATAGGAGTGAATATATAAAGCAGAGGCAAGACTAACTTATTATAATGATGAACAATGAGCATACTCAGAATCTAAATCATAATACAAATTATGTAAGATAACTTTTTAAAAATATTGCATACACCTAGAAACTTTAAAAATATGTGAATAGGAATCACAAACCATGTGGCTGGGAAAGTTGGAAAGCCTAATCCTGCCAGAGGCACCACAGGGTGTGGCCACTTGCAACACTCCTGCCTGGCAACGCCCTGGTGAGTGGATGGTAGAATTGTATTCTTCCCACCAGACTGTGCCAAAAACGTCTTCTCTGCTATTTAAAACCAGCCCTGTTCTCTGTCATTTCATGCCTGAAGGACAAGCAAAGTCTCCTCATCTGATTCCAGGAAACATCCATAATATTTGGAATGGAATATCAGAAAAGAATGCTGATGTCCTACCTGTAGGGCCAGTGCTACAACTTTCAGCCTCAGGCTTCACTGTTGTCAGCCGAATCCCATGCTGGAAAGACTCCGTGTGTCCCCTGAAACGAAGTGTTGAGAGTTTCATGAATCACTGTATTACTGATGTCAGAAATGTACTCCTTTGGAAAAAGAAAAGTCATCTAAATGTATGCTAGAGGGCCTCTGCTTCCTTCACCAGCTGCTCAGGTCCCTTATCCTTCCCACAGGGAAGTTATCTTCCTTCCTGACAAGGTTTCTCTTCCAATTTTCTCATTCTGCAGCTCTGAATTTGTCCTTAGTGACACTTAGTTGTAACTTTTCATTTTACTGCAGGATTATTTGATTATTGTCTGCCTTACCTACTGGAGCGTAAATTAAAATGGATCAGGGACTGTATTTTTACTAAGATTGCCATATTAATTGTAAGTAAATAAGTAAACAAAATAATATTAAACTTTACATTAGACTCAGTTAAATTTGAATTTCACATTCACATAAGTTTTTTATACATAGATTTTTAGTACAAGAAAATTGTCTATCTAAAATCTAAATTAACTGGGAATACTGTATTTTATCTGGCAACAGTTTTTAGTCACAGTTTTGTCTTATCTAATAGGGCCTAGTACAGTGTTAGAAACTTAAAGAGAGTTCAGTTAGAATGTCTTGAATGAGTGAAAGATTTCAGGATAGAATGAAAGTACTGTGAAAGTTTAGACTGTTGCTAGTACATAATAATGTATACCTTTTACACTTATAATCTATCTTCCAAAACATTTTCCTGAAATAAAATTTTAAAGCTAGGAATAGTATACAAAGCTCATAGATAAAAGACTTTTGCAGAATGACCAGTAAAAATGTCATTCCAGAGTTCTACCATAAACATAGTTTTGGGCTTCTTGATCAGCAGACGTAAGCGGTAACAAAAATCGTATACATACCATAGAATTAATTGAAAGGCAAAAGGACCTTCCTAATGTATTGCAGCATTGATTTAGCAGATGAAACTTACACAATTGGTAATTGCAGAGAAATTATTTCCTGGATATTTAGTACTATAAAATAGTCCGGGAAACTGGCAAATAGGCCTCATAAAGTTTTGAATAAGCTCAGTATTGTTCTTCTTCATTGTTATTTTAATTGCCATAACTGCTTCTCATAAATTTCAGAGATTATTATCTTATTTTTTATCTTTTTATGTTCTGTTCTTTTATTAATTCCAAATATATATATATATATATATATATATATATATATATATATATAAAACTATGTCTAAAGTTGTGTGAATGTATGGAGGATATGTCTAAAATGCACATTCAAGGGGAAATACACACATTTTCATAAAAAGATTGCAAAGCCTAGAAAGAATTGTGGATAAAAACAAAAGCGAAGACATGTGGCATGATAGAACTAATTTCCTCTACTGTCAGTGTCGTTTGGCCCCTAACATTTCACGATCTAGTAGCCATTTCGCTTGTTCAAAAATGTAATTTGATAACATCCATAATAAAATACATTCTACCATGTGGTGATTTCACTGATGGTTGCTGTTTATAAATACATCTCAACTTTGTTATTTTCCTAAAAAGAATTGAAGGAATTCAGTGATTCTTTTCTTTGCGGACAACATTTTAGCAAATTACTTGTGATAGATTAAAAAGGAGCTACAAATTCTATGCTATTCCTTCTGTAAAAGGACCCCAATTTCCCTTCTGTTGATTTAGGCTGGCCTTTTAGAAATGTTTCCTGTTTTTCTATAAATCTGGAAGAGTATGTAAGATTGTAGTATTTCTTGTTATCTGGACCTTTTTTTTTTTTTTTGGTTTGTGATTAAGATTTTTAAAAAGAGATTCTAATACTTTCATGGTTATGAGATTATGGAGTCTTCTCTTTCTTTTTTAATTCCATTCCTAGGAATTCAACCAATTTATGTAAGTTTTCAAATTTATTTTCATAAAGTTGTTCATATGATCCTCGTATTATCTTATAAAATTTCTGCATTTGTTCTATCTCCCTTACACTGTTAAGATTAATTCTTTTGGCTCCCGCTGCCTCTTTCTTCACTACCTTCTTCACCTCCCTCTCTGTGACTGTGGGATGCCTTGCGGATTAGTAAAGCACATTTCTGGATGTGTCTGTGAAAATTACCGGAGATGATTGGCATATAGGCCAGCAAACTGAGGTGGGTGGCAGTGAGCCATGAGCGCGTTCGTAGCCTAGATGAAATAAAAGAGAAGGAAGATGGAAGCTGGCATGTTCTTGAAGAGTTCAAGTCTACCTGAGTGGGTGCATCTCTTCCTGCCATCGCTTTCGGACATCAGTCTCCAGTTTCTTCAGCCGCCCATCCTAGTGGCTCTCTAGGAAGCTTCCAAGCCTTGGACCTTGGACTGGTGCTGCATCCTTGATTTCTTTTGCTCCACATCTTACGTCATTTTTGGCTTAACAGCTTCTGGATCCTCTGGCTTTCCAGTATGCAGGTGGCTACTGTGGACTCTTCCATCTCTGTTCTTGTGAGCCTACATACTAAATCCCCTTGCATGTATTTTCTATTCATTCTGCCCCTCTACTAAACCCTGACCAATATACTCTGTCATCCTTTTTCATCAGCTTTGCAAGTTTCCTAAAAGAGGTAGTAATTATTTTTGGTTGTGTTGATTATTTTTATGCATTTTTTTCTATTTTATTTTCATGATTTCCTATTCTGTAGTAAAGGTGAAGGGCAGAAGGGCTATTGCAAGGTAACTAGTAGCATGTCTTTCACTTGCTAGGAAATGGTATGCTCCCTACTGGGCTCAGGAAAATTAAAATTTCATAAAGCACATTTTCAACAGTGATAGTCCATGCCTTATATATTTTAAGATTGTATAATTCTTGTTTTGTGTGTATGTTACTAGGGATGGAAGCCAGGACTTTCACACTGAGCTATAACTGCAGCTGTCTTCACTACTTTTCTTGTTGGTGAGAAAAAAATACCCAACATTCAAAGTTAAAGGAGGAAAGGTTTATTTCTGCTGATTTGTTGATGTTTCAGTTGATAGTCAGCTGGATCCAAGGTAGGGTGCCCTGGCAGAGGGGCATCACAAAGGAGAAACAGTCCATGGCAGGCAGGCAGAAGGCACCAAAGCAGGGGAGCAGTAGTAACAGCAGCAAACTTCTCTCTTTTATTCCTTCCAGGCTACTCACGTTTTGGGTATTGCCACCCACATCCAGGGTGGCCCTTTCCATTATCCACACCCAGAACTATGATAAACTAATCAGTGGACTAATTTAGTAACCATGCACCCTTAATCCCAGGATCACATACCCCCTTAATCTCAGGATCACACACCCTAGATCCAGCCACTCCTGAAAAGCCCTACCTATGACCACCCTAGATCCAGCCACCGCTGAAAAGCCCCACCTATGAACACATGAGGCTTTGGGGGGATATCTAGATACAAGCTGTGACATCAACCATCAACCATTTTTTAAAATTTTTAAACAGGGTGTCACTGGGTCCATAATTTCCCCAGACTTGACTCTAACTTGGGATGCTCCTACTTTAGCTTTCCAGAGTACTGGGGTTACAGGTGTGTACCACCAAAACTATACATTTCTTAGTAATGAATTTGGCTTTGCCCAAAGAAAGGTTTTTCCTTGGCTCTTCAAAGCTATCTTCTAAAATGCTAGGAATATCACCAATTATTTTGAGTGTCTGTTTTTCATGGGGAGACATTTGAACCACATCTGCTAGTTTATGCTAACTAGGTGACTTTTGGTGGGTCCCTCTAATCACACCTGATAGTTTGTGCTAACAGAGTGACTCACTGTGTGTTGGTCTATGTGAACTTTGGGAGTAGGAAGTTGGAGACAGAGGGCAGCCCTAAGGGCACGGAATCAGCCAATCATAGTCAAGCCTGAATAAAATGTCTGGATACTGATGCTTATAGGAGCTTTTTGCATTGTTAATATTATCCCATGTAGATACTGGGAGGGCAGTGTTTCTGAGGATAATGGAAGTCTTATATTTGTACCACTCTGTTTCTTGTTTGATTTGAATACAATTCCCTCGTGCTTTAAACCATAACTGAATATAACAGTTTTTGGAGAGTTGTATGAATCTTTTTAGCAAATTATCAAAATTTACGATCATATTGGGAAATCTAATACCCTCAGAGTGGCTATTAGAAGTGAAGACATAATTGGCAGGCTGGGAAATTGTGTTTTTGAGGCTGGTGGACTGGATGACTCTGGATATTTGATATCAGGAAAAGTGAGATTCACTAGAATAACCCAGACTCCTTAGAACATGTGGTTTGGGATGGGAAAGAATGAAAGAGTAAAAGATAATGAAACTCTGACTCCTGAATGACCACAGGGTCCGCCCTGAGCTGGAACTACTGCCATGCTCTGGTCAGTTACCGGAACTAAAAGTACTTCACGGAATTCATAACTGATGCCTCCAGCTCCCACAGAGTGGGCTTACTGGGATGTCTAAGGAAATTCAAAGTAATGAGAAAAAAGCAAACTCTACGATCCCTTTGTTATTGTTATTTGAAACAGCTAAAATGACCACAAAGAGCTTGTTGGGCTGGCTCCTGATCCTGAACCAAACTTGATTTCCAACAGCCTCAAACCACAGTCTCTAGCCTTAGAGTTCCTACGAGAGAGAAAAGTTAGAAATACAACTGAAGGAACCCATTAGGGCACATCCGGATGCTGGGTTACACTTCACTTGGATTTTCCATCAATATAATTTACAGCCGCCAGTCTCAGAGCTGCTTTCGAAGGGATAGAAATTATGCCAAAACAACAGATAACAAAGAAGGTTAAGATTTATAAGTCATGAGCGAAACAGGGATAAGAGGAAAGAGACTCAAGAGACTTACTCAAACAGGGTAGACAGTTTTAAGTAGTTATTAAGATGGATTAATAAAACAAACTTTGATGGGATGCAGACAGAAGTCTTACTACAACCTTCTGGGTTGTACTGTGGAACCACGGGGGTCTGTGCTGCTCCCCTCGGTGACAGGCCCTAAGCAAACTAGCTTTAACCACTCTACTTTGATATAATTTTAAAAGCCACAAGGAAATAAATGTGAATGAGAAAGCTTACCTGAAGTTCCTGGCATTATGGGTAAGGAAACTAGATTGCTAAGAGGGCTCAGGTCCCTCAGCCCCACACAGCTGAGGAGAAAGGCCATGTGCCCTGAGTAAATGTAAAGGAGGTAAAGGAGACACATCTGCGACTCCTTTCCAAGGAACCCCGTACCCTACAGATTCAAAACCTATTGCTGAAATGCAAATTAGGCCCACAGCTAGATTAGAAGGCTATATGAATGAATGGATAAAACGGATAAGAGTGAAAAATTGGACAAAAATTGGAATGTATGAATAGACTTCATGTGAAGTGACTGTATCTCCTTTATCTGAAAATATTATGGGGATGGATATTCTGTCTGACTGAGGGACACTTCTACATAGTATCATAAAAAAAGAAGGTATGTAAACCAGGCATGGTAGAACATGCCTATAATCCCAGCTCTGGGAGGCTGAGGCAGCAACAATGAAGGTTTGAGCCCAGTTTGGGCAATTTAGCAAGGACCTGGGTTCAATCCTGAGTACAAAAAAAAAAAAAGAAAAAAAAAGTATCTATATCTGCTCATTTTCTCACAGTGATGGGATGTACCAAATGGGAACCAAAAAGATTGCTTAAGTGGAAACAAGATGGTATTTCGAAATCATATTGAACAGAAGCTAGAGTGGTGGTCTGAACAAATTCTTACTACAGTAACCCCATGTGGCAAAAGCCCACGAGTGCCATCTGGCAAAAACTGTGGGGATTTTGGACCTGAGACTCCATTTGAGAGACTACCAGCTTGGAATTCTGTTCAATTAAAACTGCTTCTACGACTGTGGAATATTGCTATTTGAAATACCCAGAATGTCTTGATGATGTCAAAAAAACATTCTGATAAGGAAGGATTTCACTAGATGAAAACCGTTGTTAGAAGAACATGCTACTTCCGGGAGTCATGAACAAGGAATATGTCTTCCCCTAGGGCTGATCTTGAGTGCACCTCAGGACCTGCCACATACTGTTGTTAACTGGATGGTGCCTACTAACAGCTCTTGGTTGATCTCAAAAGATCTCCCTGGTTTAGAGACAGCAGTTTCAAGGTGAGTGGGGCACCCTGTTTGGAAGACTGGCACTCGAGTTGAAAAAGGTAAAAACAAATCAACTTAGTGCGCTGAATTGCATATTTGTCTCTATATTCATGTTTTAATAACTAACAGATGATGGTCCGTATCCTGGTTATATGTTTAAAGATTTAAAAAAATGGAAAATTGGCCTATAAAAGAGGTGTGCAAATGGTGTACGGTCCCATGGAAACCACTGTGAGAATTTGAGGAATGTATTATGGAAAGAATCGTCAATGCCAGTCTAAAGAAGACCCTTTCAGGGTCACAAAATGATTGGAATGAGCAACTCTATGTCCTGCTGTACCTTCTTGACATGGCTACTTGGGTTCGTGAAATGAGGGGGTTGGGGGATGTACCCATGCAGAGATAGGCTGAAGCATGTACATACACCTTCTGAAGCACAAACTGCCAATAAGAATGCTCTTTCTGCTAACGAGAAAGAAAAAGACTACTGATAGATTCCCCAGGGGGAAGCCTTGCACATAGCTGGCAAGCAGGGTGCTGGTAGCCTCTGGAGACTACAAATGAGTCCAGACAGGAAATAGATACTAGGGACCAGGCTTGGCATACAAATCAGTGCCAAAATGCTGCAAAAGGACTGAAACAGAAGATATTGCACCAATTTCGACTGCCAAGTCACATTTCCTCAAACCAAGGAACACATTTCATAGCTCATAATCCTACAATGGAGAGAAGAATATAATCCTTGGAGATGTGGTTGGATAGATAACTAAAATGGGTAGCTGAAAAAAATTTTTTTGGTCTAAAATAGGGTAGATAAAACAAAAGGATTGGCTTTCAGACCTTCATGAGTGTGCTCTCGTACTCAACATGAAAGGGCCCAAGTCAGGGTCTCCACTAGATCCTTCTATTTTCAGGATGAATCTGGGAAGAGTGAGCTTGGGGAAGATGCTGGTATCACATCATTGTTTTCTTTTTCCTCCACGTCACTTCAGCTTTCCCTTGTGCTACCTGATGCAATGGTCCTATGATAAGGCCTGTGATTGTCGCTGCCTTACGCAGGGGTGGTCTCTAAACACAGACCTGTAATTATACCTTTAAACTTTTATGTCAGAATTCTTAAGGGCCTGATGGAGTGGCTTTTACCTTCATTTTATGTGACTAAACTGGAGTTAGTAGAAAATGTAGCGTAACTCTCAGTGTTGAAGATAACCCATTAGATAGTATACCTGTGTAATCCTACCCTATATAAATGGAAATGGCTCGAGGGGGAAATACTCGCCACAAAACTATTGCTACTGACAATCTGGAACTGCACGGTAGCCAATTTCCCATCTTTTCCAAAAGCAGAAAAGTCTGAGTAACACTAAAAAGTCAATCAAGCTAGAAACTAATAATAGTTGAGTAAGGGAATGAGTGAGTGTAATGAGAGAAATAAAATATTGCACTACTACTGTAAGAGTGTTTCAGAAAAAGTGACGATAATGTCTTTAGCTCAATGTATCAGTTACATTTCCAGAGTCAGTGGTTTGCAAGAGAGCAGATTTAATACAGGACAAATCCAAGTTACAATATTCACACACACAAGCCAAATGCAGGAAGAGTGCAGAAGGTTTATCTACGCACTGGAGACCTGAAAGATCCAATCAAGGGCTGGGAGCGAACTGTAATGTCCCATGTACATCCATGTTTGCACTAAAAGGCTGAAGAAATCCATACTGGAACCAGAATATAATGCTTACAGCAGAGATGAGGACCAGAGCTTCCCTGAAGCAAACAGCAGCCATCATCCTCGATGACGGCAAGGCCCTGAGCTCCTTCTGCAACAAGAACACCTGAGTTCCCTTCTGGAGAACCAGCCATGACAGCCCTTCTCCTGGGAAACAGCCAGCCCCTATCTTCTGCACCCGTTCTCTTTATGCTGTGTCTACCACAATCCTCAGGTGGATCTTCTACACCCAGAACCACACTGACTCAGTCCAGCTGGGCGTTCCTGCTCAAGTTGACCAGAGTCAGTCCACCACACTCAATTATGCCAGATGATGGTGAAGGCGAAGATCACACCTTCCTTTGGAACCTAACACATTAGAATGTGAGTGTGTAAACCTGGGTAGCACCACAGTGGGAGTCATGGTTGTCATGCTGCATAGTGGTGAGCTGGCCTAACTTTTCATGAGTGACTCTGGTAATGAGTCAGTATCTTTCGACTTTTACATTTTCATGTTATATCTACTGCCAGACTTTAATATAACACTGTATTTTGCAGTCATGGGAAACCGAATTGAAGGCTTCTCAGGATATGGGGTATTGATAGTGGAAAATAAGCAGCCTGAGGAGGAACTGAATCTAGCCAGTCATCAACTAATGTCTACATTACAGAACCCTGACAAGTTTACTACAAGGTACAAATAATGGTAAGTCAAGGGAGGAAAACTGAAAATGTTAATATAACGACTTTATGGGAGAGGCTACTTGTTTCTTTTGACCTATCCCTTCCCGGTACTTGCTGTTTCAAATGTGAGGCATATTTATGATGATATTTTCATTGTTTCCTATGAATGCTACACTGAATGTAGATGTTCAGACAATGCAATTATTGTCTAGTAACAGCCATGGCCAAAAGCTGGAGGGAAACTTCTGTAGCAAACAATTCTGCCTGACCTAAGGAGAGGTCTTCACTTTGTCCCTGGCTCCTGGGAAATAACTTCTAAACTCGTTAAAATTTTTGAATGTTAGGGGCATCCTTGTTATTCATGATGGGTCTCCTAGACAGCATTTGATAGTTTGTGCTAATAAGTGATTCACGATGGTCTTTAGGGCCACATGCTATCAGCTGGACCCCTAGAGGGTGGAAAGCTAGAGACTAAGTGCAGCCATAACAGCAGTTGACGAATCGTACCTACATAATGAAGCTCCAATACAGGCGCTGCTGTGCAAGCTGGGTGAATTTCCAGGTTGACAAGAGTTCACATTGTCACATATATTTTTCTGGGACCAGGTGGGGTCCTGAGGGTAACAACGTTCTTTACACTTAAAACTCTCCCAGACTCTATATATTTCCTCCCTTGGCTGATTTTAATGCATTTCCCTGCAATAAACCATATCTATGTGCATATTGGCTTCCCGTGAGTCCTGTGTCTTTTTAGTGAATTATCAAAACTGAGGGTGGTTTGGGAACCCCTCAGAATTTATAGTGGGTGTTAGAAGCCACTTAGAAGACAAACTTGGCTGTCTAGAGTACTGTGCTACTTTTAGAGAATGTATGTGCTTGTGTGTGTGTGTGTGTGTGTATTTGTGTGTGTGTCTATGTGTATTTTGAAATGAAGAACCAGCCATAGAAAATACTACATGTGTATAGACTTCATTTTTACCATAATTATTTCAGACAGCCAAACATATTACCTTATTTTAAAATAAGTCATACAACATATCATGTCAGATTTTTTTTTTTTTAAAGATAAGCTTTTGGTTAGGCAGTATATCTGGGCAGCAACTTAGCTCCTCTACTCCACATTAAGAATTCTACTGGCTCAATGTGCTCAGTATGACTATTTCCCCTCACAGATTTTAGCATCTCAGCTTTGCTGGTCTTACTCAGCCAAATACGTCAAGTTCTCAGAAGGCAGAGTGTAAATTTCCCTCTCTCTTGAAACATTTCATCCAAGCCTCACCTGATTTATTGCTTTATTCTTCAAATCTGAGCTTCTCATTTTCAAAAAAAAAAAAAAAAAGCTTTCCTGTTTGTCATAAGAGTACCCTTACTAATACCTATGTAACACTACATGCCAAACTTAAACTAAACTTATGCGAGTTGTGATTATTTGTGTCTCACTTACTGCATTATAAATTCTATGAAAGAAAGCAGCATTGCGTGTTTTCTTCATGTTTACTGAGTTGTTTTTGTGAGCCAAGTACTTTGGCATAGAGTTATCATTTCATTTAATTCAACTTAATTTACTTATTATTTATTTAATAATAAAATTTTATGAGTCAGGTGTCCCATTTTGAGAAAGCAACATTTGACATGGAAATATAAAACAGAGTGGACATTATTAGACACTAAAATGTGGTGGAACCAGGATTTAAATTCATGAATTTTGACTCTAGTTCTTATAGTATTAAACCATCATGGTAGATTCTTAAAAATATTTGCTGAATAAATAAAAAATTAAAAAGATTATGGTTAATAGAATACCATGATGCTTTACAAATATTCATACTTCTAAAAATTAGGTGTTAATATTTTATAATATTATTGTATTTCAGTCTTTTTAAATGAGACTGTACTTCAGAATCTTAGTAAGGTATGGAGATGTTAGTGGGGACATCATTTATTCTTGTGCTTATAAAAGTACCAGGAATACATTAGGTTGAAGCATATTAAATTGTAATTTGCTTGCAAAAGTAGCTCAATATCAGTAATTTTATGCATCTTTAAAAAAGTTTGTTTTGGTTCATAGATATCCAGATAATTTCTTTTTTCCCTAAATTTAATACATATGAGCTTGGAGTGGGGCTCTCTACAAAGAGAATGAAGATGATGAGGTTTATGCCAACAGAAATTGATAGATAAATTAGAACACGAAGCGAATCTACCAGAAAAACATCTCATACATAAGATCTGAAAGGAAAAACTTCTCTTTGCTACTTTTTCCTTATTGAGTTAATGATTATATTACTGTTGGATATAATTTTACACCAAACAGAGGAGATTCCCTTATCAGCATCTTGGAAGAAATTTTACCAGGGGCTGTTTAGACCACTAACAGAAATAGTAAAAATAAAAATAAAAACTCAACAGCAAAATAATAAAGTAGGTAACAACATTTGAATTGCTTGATTATTGAACACATTCCAGTGAAAACCTACATATATGCAAAGGTGAGTAGGATATTATGATTTAAAAGCAGGAGAAAAACGAAATAAAGACAAAAGTCAAGATGTTAATCTATGTTATGCAATCGACCTAAATTAAAGAATGAAAGCTTCCTTCGTGGTTCACACGAAACTCTTTGTTGAAGTAGACTCAATTCAAAACAGATCGAACCAAAGTGGAGCACATTTTCCTCATAATTTTCTCTGAAATTGCTAATAGCTTCACAGTTTTCACCACTTCACCTTTCTCTGAGAACCAGAGTTCTGATGTTGCCACTTGGCAAGACCTCTCAAACTAAATTTCTGGAACCTATAAACTACTTTTTCATCTGATATTTTCTCTATCTTGTAGATATTGTTACTTTATCATGTGTCATACTATTCAATCTGTTATGCTCATGAATATATTTGTAGAGAGATTAAGACATTGATACTTCCTTATTTGCTCTACACAATTAAAATACCTAGAGCCCGTAGCTGAGGATTATAAGGCCTTTCTCACCCTGATGCTATTTCACAAATCCTGCAGGCATTTGTCTTAATATCGTTGGGGGTAGTTTATAGTTCGTAGTTAGAAAATTTATTAACACCCTCTCTTTCTTTAAATTGTCTGACAAGAATATGGATTTTGCAGAGATGGCTTTTTGTCACTTTGTGGATAAGTTATTCAAATCATTACTGAGATTAAATAAAGGTGTTTCTGTACTCCTTAAATGCAAAGCTTTGAGGCACACACCACATTTGCTTTCTTCCTTTCTCATTGTATTCTTCCCTGCTCCACTAATGGCTGTAATTGTCTGGTACACAGTTCTGATTGTTGTTACTTCTAGGATCTTAAGGTCTAATTGTCATAGGGATAAAAAATACTCCCTGGGATCTGTTGGGGGAATATTCTGATTACCAAGATAAATGAAGCCCTAATTCTTAATTTAAAGTGGTACCATTTTTAACCACACATGTGATCTTTGGAATTTACGGTTTCTTTGGAAACCAACTATCTATCTATTCCTTAATTTTATTCTATTGGTCAAGCGATTCCACTAATTTTATTTATAGATAATATTTCTATGAAATGAGAACATTACCTAAAATACTGTGGGTATTACAGAAGAAAATAAGTTCATAAAGCTTTTTAAAATTATATGTTAGGGCCTTTTGTGAGGCAAGCTCAACATTGGCCCCAGAGTAAACTTCACCTTAGGACAATCTTATAAAATTTTTCTGGGTATCATTTGAGGGTCTTGGATAGAGGTGACTTGTCCAGTTCTCTGTGACAAAATCTGAGGATTCAACAATACAATACACAGATTATAGCTTCAAATTTAATGCATTTGTGGAGCCTAGAATGCTGTGATCTCAGATAATAAGCTGCCATTTAAATTATGCTTACTATGGGATTAGCACTATACATAATAACTCTTTTAATATATAATACCCTTGATATAGGAAGATACTATAATTATCTCCATTTTACAGATAAAGAATCTAAGACACAAAGACGCTAAACAATTTGTTTTAAGTCACAGAGATAGTGAGAGAGTCAGGAATTAAATTTAACAGTCTGGCATCAGATATTGTATGACACTTTGAATATACTATCACCTTATACTTTAACTTCCTTCTGAGGTCCTGTGCAGTCGAGGGATTAAGCTTCCAGAATGCTTGCCGCCAGAACTCTGTGTATCTGCACTGGTTAACCTGAAAACTTTCTCTGGCCACCTTGTGGGACTTGCTCAGCGCTTGGAGAAGCTCAGCAAAGAGATCTTTAATCTTCCAGAGGAAACTCTCTGTGGGCAGTGGAGGTGGTTGCTTGATAACTACTCTGGTGCCTTATCTCTTAGGGGGAAACTCTGAGACATGCTCTACAAAGCTCCTTTGGGGACCCCAAATGAGACGATGTTCCTGTGGGTTTTGGAGATAACTTATTCACTGGTACAATCTCATTTCTCTCTCTCTCTCTCTCTCTCTCTCTCTCTCTCCCCCCTGCTCCCCCTGCAGCTTTCATCAGTCCTTCCAAGGATTGCCTGTCAAAAAAGTACCTATGATTGGATCTGGATTTGCTTTGAAACAATTCAAACTAGGACAGATGCCATGCTCCTAATGTACCACACTGCCTCATTATGTCTCTTGCTTCCTGAGTCCATTGGGTCACTGCTCAGAAATTAGTAGGCAGCACGCTTACCTGTTATAAGAGAAAGCAACCCAATATTGAAAGTTTCAACAAAGAAATGCATGTCTGTCTTGTAAAACATTCCAGAAACGGGTGGCAGTCCAGGATAGAGAGTCACCATCTTAAGATGCTGGCTATGGATCCCCTCTGTCTGGAGGTTCTGCAAAGTCAGTCTTCATGGTGGTTCTCATTCAGTCGAGGAAAAAAAAAAGAAGAGTAGCTTTTTTGAAATGTCTCTTCACATTCTACTTCTCAAATCTAGCTGTGCAGGAGGCTGAGAAATGTCGTTTCTATGTGGGTCATTGTGTTCCCTGCTGACATTCATGAAAATGGATACTAAGGATATCAGAAGTCTTGACCAAAAATAGTATCCCTTCAACTTGCTTTATTTTCTATCATCACATACGTCTCTGTTTTATATGTGTTTTGATTTGCTGGGATTTTAACCCAGGACCCTGTACATACCTGGCGAGTACTCTACCACTGTACCATTCCCCCAGCCCACCATATATCATTATTTTGATGTCATTTTTTTGTGTCTACTTTCTTCATTAGAATATAAATGCATTGCGGGCAGAGATTATGTTAGTTTTGCTCGCCATTATAAATCTTGGGCAGAAACCATTAAATGAATGTTGAATGAAGAATGAATGGTCTGCTATTTTTCTCAAACACCCACATTTCTGATAATCCTTTAGGATACACAAGACTACAGTAATGTGAATGTTGGGCAGTCTCAAAAAATTCATCCATTTTTATATTTTAGAAGATGCTGTATATGAGAATATCTTATCCTGTATAAAATATAATGATTTTAATGGGAATTTATTTTCAAATAATTGTTTTTCCTCTCCTCAAAGGGTATTACAATGGTATACTTAGCTTCTAAAGCAGTCTTTGTATATGAATGAATGTTTACAATTTATAATACTCTAATCTTCAAGCAAGAACAAATCTGGTAAGTTCCATTCCTTTAGATAGCTATATTAATTCTACTGACAACTGAATGGGCATAGCTGTCAAAGAAAGGAAGACATTATATTTATTTTCTGAAGCTGTTGTAACAAATTACCACAGACTTTGTGACTTAAAACCACATAAATGTATTTTTCACAGTTCTGGAGGCTAGAAGCCTGCATTCTCCACAGCTGTACTTCTTCTGGAGGTACAAAGAGAAAACCTCTTAGTCTCTGTAGCTTCCGGTGCTTGTCCCAGCATTCTTGTATGGCACTTGTGGCTATATAACGCCATTCTCTGACTCTATTTCCACATCACATTCTTCTGTCTGTGTCTATATCTTTTCTGTGTTTCTCAACATCCCTCAGCCTTTCTTTTAGTAGGACACTTGTTATTGTCTTTATGGTTTACCAAAATAATTCAGTATTATTTCAATATCCTTAACATCATTACCGTGCAAAGGCTGCTTTCCCAAATAAGGTAAC
>PVJO010005724.1:0-95614 GCA_004026905.1 Hystrix cristata | reverse complement strand
AAAGCTGGCTGCCCTGGAGCAGCAATGGTAAACCTTTGAGAGCCTTCAGTGACATAAACAGCCTGCTGTGGCATGTGCGCTGTAGGTTTGCCGCCCTGCCCCGGAGAAACAGGCATCTTGGGTCAGCAGGGCCCCGGGGAACGGGGTGAGCCTGAGCCGGGAGGGGTTCCGATGTGCCAGATACCAGGACAGAAGCCTGACCCTGGCGAAAAAGAAAAGAACTTTAAACAGCGTCTCCCTCGTGGTGGTTGTATTCATTGTACATTGAAAGACTTTAGATGTATTGAACTGAATGAAATATGCTGTTAAAACTAATCTCACCTGTTTCTTTTTATTTTTTATGATGCGGCCACTAAGGGGGGTAAAGCTGCGTATGCGGCTCGCTGTGTATCTGTGAGGGTCGTTGCTGCTCTAGGGGACAGTCAGAGATAAGCCAGGCTCAGCTCCCCCAAGCAGCTCCAGCTGTCACAAGACAGGACTGTCCCCAGCGTGACACCGCCAGGATACACTTCCGAGGGATTCAGGAAGCTCCCGAATCCTCCCTTTCCCCACCAAGGGCCTAAGAAATGAAGCCCGTGGTGGGGAAGGCGACCCCGTGGATGTCTCTGCCCTGCATTAAAATAGTTAATAATAATAAGCCCCAGGCTGAACGCAGTGGCACATGTCTCTAACCCAACACTGTGGGAGGCTGAGGCAAGTGGATCGCAAGTTCAAGCCCAGCAGGGCATCTTAGTGACTTAGTAAGACCCTGTCTCAAAATAAAAAATAAAAAGGGTTGGGGGCGTTGCTTAGCCCAAAGACCCTGGGTTCAATCCTCAGTACTGTGAAGAGAAGCACCTAATTCAGACCAAGTCACCTCCACTCACTGGACTCCCTCCCAGCTGCATCTCAGTCCTGCCCCCGCCCCACGGTGATGGCCTTCTCCTATAAATCTCTGGCGCTAACCGCCTCCTCTCCTCTAAGTGTTGCCTCAGTTTCCTTTTCTTAGCAAGTCCTCCTGATGGCTCATTTGTGAGTGCAGCCTGCTCCTACATTCCTAGTGCCCTCTACCTGGTTCACACCAGACAGCTTGGTCACCTGGATGTCCAGTCTGTCCGCTCCCCCAGAACGTAAGCGGCCAAGGTCCGGGACTTGGTGTGCGTGGGTTCTGCTTATTAATGTCTCCCAAGCATCAAGATCAGCAGGTTCTCAACTAATATTTTGAATAAATGAAGCTATGCAAAGCCTGCCCCTCCAAGGCAGACCTGTACCACCTGGTTCTGGAAAGACCTCAGTAGCATCCCGCCGTGTCCCTCTGGCATGCAGGCCTTTCTCAGTCCCATCCGACTGGGCTTCCTCCAGCCTTTCCTGGACAAATCTACGAGACCTGCACTGCTCTGAATATTTGTGTCTCTCCCAAATCTAGGTTGCAATGCAATCCCCAGCACAATAGCAATATGAGGTGGGGCTCCAGGGGATAATTGGGTTCTGAGGGTAGAACCCTCAGGAGTGGGATTAGTGCCTATTAAGAGGGTGTGAGGGTCTGTTTGACCCTCTTTGCATTCATCCCCCTCTGCAAGACACAGAAACTGGGCACCATCTTGGAAGTAGAAAGCAAGATTGCACCAGACATGGTGTTTGCCAGCTTGAATTCCCAGCCTCTATTATCTCTTTGTGGGAAATAAACATCTATTATTTACAAATCACCCAGTCTAAGACATCTTGTTATATGCATAGGAATAGACTGAGACTCTTTTGCCAGCATTCGAAGTCAGTAATACACACACTTGTCAAAGTTGAATACAAATAGTTTTTGATGAAGATCTTTAATAAATCACAGAGGTACAGCTTTTCTACTATGGAATATTTAGTTTTAAACCTGTCATAATGGGGAATCATTGAAACCTTTTTAGTAAGAGAGAGATACAGGCAGTGATAAAAGCAATGTTCAACTATTCATTCTTTTCAGTTCTTCAAGGCAGTTTTCTCAGAATCCATTTCAATAGTCATAAAACAAACTAGTTGCTTTGCATTACCTCAGACCTTGAGGGAATCCCTGTGTTGAGAGACAGTGTGATTGCAAACATATTAAAACACATAAAGACATTGCACAGGGCATCACCCTCGACAGCCTCACTGTGACTTTCACAAAGTTGAAAGCTTTGTTTGGTCACTAATGAGCTAATAAAAGTCCAAAGTGATTGCCCTGCCTAAAAGTAGTAACAAATTTTTTTTTTTGCTTCAAATAAGTGAATTAATTTGGAATGACAACAGTAAAAATTCTTTTTTTCTTTTCATTTGTTTTTTGAAGCAGGGTCTCACTGTGTAGTTCAGGCTGTCCTTAAACTCACTATATAGCCCAGGCTGGCCTCCAAGGGACCCTTCTGTCTTAGTCTCCCAAGGGCTGGGATTGCAGGCTTGCACCACCATGCCTGGCTAAAATTTCTAATATATTTATTTTTTGCCCAAAGTGTCCAAAAAAGTTTAATTTGATGCCCCTTTATGATATTTATCTTGTAACATTTATTCTCTCTGGTTCACTGGGGATCTGTCCCATTACTGTTAGTAAGTTAGGGGACTCGCATCCTTTTGAAAGCATGTGGGGTTGAGATGACAATTTTTGCCAAAGTACTCAACCTTGCTCCCAAGATTCATTGCAAACTGGCCCCAGAGTAACTTTCTAGATTTAGCTGAACTAAATCCATATTTATTCTTGGTTCTTTGGCTTCTTCTGAGCCTGCTAAATGATGTGATTGCCGAAACTCCTCCTCTGCTGTAGTTTCCAACCTCTGAGCCCTAATCCACACTGGAAAGGATCTCCTACCCCTGTGCCTCCATTCATATTCCAAGCAATGTTTTAAAAAGTTTCTCATTTTAGAGTAATTTTAGATTGATAGAATATTTTCACAGCTGATATACAGAACATTCGCATCTATCCTGCACCCAGCCTCCCGTCATGTCAGTGTCTTATATAATGGTACAATAAGCAAAGCTAGAAAAAAATACTATAAATTACAGACTGTATTTCCCCACTTTCTCACTCTTGCTCTTCTCCTGTTCCAGGAAGCTTCTTGTGTTAATCGCCATGTGTCCTCAGTCTCCCTAGTCAGTGATGGGGTCTTAGTCTTTTTTTGGCTCTCCTTTTGAGGATAGTGGTCAGGTACTGTTAGGGTTTATTTCTAGATGTCCCCCAGAGCCTCATGTGCTCATAGCCGGGATGCGGAGAGGTGACTGGGTCAGGGGAGCGTGAGACTCCTTAGTGGATTAGTCCACTGATGAGTGTATAGCTAGAGGTGACGTTGGGAAGTGAAGCCTGGTTGGACGAAGTGGGTCACTGTCTCTCCCTCCTTCTTCCCGTGATCGCTCCCTGCTTCCCGTCTGCCACATCACGAGCCGTTTCTCTCTGCCCTGCCCCTCTGCCATTCTGTCCTGCCTTGGAGCCTGCTGACTACACCCTGGAACCTTGGCAAACCGTGAGCCAAAATAAACCCGTCTTCCTTTAAACTGTGGGTGTTGGGTTTTGTGTCCCATGACAAGAAAGTGATTAAGATGGTTATTTTGTAGAATGTTCCCCGTTTTGCACTTACCTGACATGTTCTTATGCTTAGAATGAAGTTTGGGATTTGGGGGAAGAAGGCCACAGAGGGGAAGCGCTTGCTCACGCCAAGCTTCATTTCAGAGTGTCTGGCATCAGTGTGGCTGGTTGCAGGCACTCTGGCCATGGACACTTGATTGAGATGGTGGCTTCTCCTCTGCATTCTGTCCAGACATTCAGCCTCTACCCAAGTAAAAAGAATGAAGATGTGTGAGGTCTGTGCACCAGCTCCCCCGTGAACGCGACCATTACACCACCGCAAGCATGGACTGATAAAAATAAAAATTAAAAAAAGAAAGAGAAGGCAAATTAGCCTCTACTTCTGGGAAGAAGGCGTTGCAGAGAATCTGTGGACGTGCATTAAACAACTCAACAACTAGTACCTATTTGGGGGGAGATCACTTGAGGCCGCCTAGCATTACTGTAACCCTAGATTAAGCCCTTTCTTCCCTGAGTGATTTTCTAACCCTAAAGATGTCCAGCCTCTGACGCCCTCACGTGCAGCGCGGACATCAGCAACTCTCTTCCACGACCTGCCTGACAGACACTTTCCCTCTGCGTCATCTGCCCGCGGCTACACCTGGCATCTGCAGACATTGCCTGGATCTCCAACTGTAATTCTACTGCTTCCCTCCTAGTGGTCAAGACGCACCGGGGCTGCCGTGACCATCCATCACATATATGCTTGTGCCTTTGCGTGTGTAGGTATTCAAATCTCCCATTCCACTTACGTGCAGAAGTTGTCACGGATCTGTGTCTGCATCTCAGGCCTGCTAAATACAGCTGTGAGCTATCGAGCAGGTCATTTTTGCCTTTCTGAATCTAGGTTCCTTCGCCATCAGATAGGAAAGGTTATACCTACAGGTCAAGACCATTGTGAGGACGAGAGTGCTGGAAGCAAGGCTGTCGGGAGAGTGCCCAGCTCCCCAGAGCGTCCTCCACAAGCAGCCACACTCGTGTCCCCAAACCTCGTCTGTCTGGGTTCTCATGTGCCTCCCTGAGCCACTGGCATCAATACTGTAGTTAGTGGAGTATTGGAAACTCAGGGCTACTTGGAAAAATACACGTTAGGTCTCCAGGCTTCTATCTTGGCACCTTTCAGAACAGTCTGTTTTGGTCTATTTTATGTATTGTTTTTAGCAAGAAATTTTAGTTTGAAAAAATGTCTTCTAGAACTTAATTTTTAAAATGACATTATAAATTTCTTTAAGGGAGAGGAAATTGCTTCTGTCTTTTGACATTCTCCAGTGCAAACATAAGACTGTACATGAAATTGATGTTCACTATGCGTTTAGCCAAAAATAAAACTAAAGACTCCTTGTAGCTTTTGGTCTAGCAGCCGGCCCGACCCCCCATGGCATGCCCAAAATGTCCTTAGACAAGATTGACACAAAATAGCTTTCTTACAGACCTGACAATTCTGAGGCTCTTGCACACATTTAAAAGAAAAAAAAAAAAAAAGGTTTACTGGCTTACCGGCTTTTTGTGTATATCATAACTGGAGAAAGTTTATGATCCTGAAAACTTGTTTGGGGAGGGAGGAGATTTAATATTGAAATTGTCATTCAAATTTCTTTACCTAATAGATTTTCTCCTGCAGTGATGCTGAAATGCTGTCACCTGAAGCCTCCGTGTGCTTTACTTAGCAGTGGCAGTGCCATTTGTACCTTGGCTGTGTCTTTGGTAGGCAGGCGTGGTAAGTCACTGTCCTTAGCATGCCTGGAGAATAGCAAAAGCCGTCGTGTGAAGCTGCGTTCTTAATGAACAGCCCAAGAGGGAACAAACCAGAGGATTTTGCGTATTGCAGGCTGAGGATCTCTTTTCCAAATTACTTGGGGCCACAAGTGTTTCAGGTTTCAGATATTGTTTTCAGATTTTAGGATGTTGCATTTGCATAATGAAATATCTTTAGGATGAGACGTAAGTCTAAACAGGAGATTCACTTATGTTTCATATCTACCTTCTCATTAATTTTAGACGTTCCTTTTAGTGCACCTGCACTTTGACTGTAACCTATCACATGGTCGAGGTGGAAGTGTCCGCATGCGGCTTCATGTCAGCATTCCAAAAGCTTCAGATTTGAAGGGTGCTGGATTTTCAGATTAGGAATGTTTAACCTGATTGTCATTTGGACATCGCCAGGTCTTAAGACAACGGAGCCACAGAGCCCCACAGCACGGGTGGAGGACAGAGATCCAGTCCGTTCTTCAGACTAGGACAACTGCAATTCCAAGAGGGAATGTGATCTGCCCAAGTGACCCCTCTCCTCCCAGCGGAGCTCATTCTTCACCTCTCTTGGGTCCTCGTCCGATCACCACAGCTGGGCACTCAGTTTTCTCTTTGTCAGTTTTCAGAGACTATACCTTCACTATGGTATCCAGATAAGTAAACCCAAAAGCACAGTGCCTCAGAAACCGAGCTATGTTGCATTTCTCTGCTGAATCTATTTTGCTTAGTAAACAAAACTAACTGTCACTCTGGCCGGGACGTTGACTGTCCCAGGAAGAGGGTGCCGCGGAAGAGGAGCCGGCCAGGGCATCTGTGCAGGGAAACGTCGCTCTCATCGCTCGACCGGCAGAGACACCAGGGAATGTGAGGCATAGATCTTTCTATGTTTAAGACATAGAAAGGGAAATTTACAGTCGCCAGTCTTCTCCAAACCTACTGAAGTAGGTAAAAGTCAAGGGGTCGCTGCTGGTCTCGGCCTTTTGAAACACATCCCAGCCGTAAGCCCTAACGATCCAGGCCTGGGTGCTAGCTTTCTCCTGATTCTGATTAAATGAAGCATATTTGTTTTCTGCAGCATCTGGGACAATTTTCCACAAGCTGAGTGGCCTAAGGCACCAGAAATTTATTCTCTCACGATTCTAAGGGTCCAAAGTCCAAGATCAAGGTTTTATAGAGTCGAATCCTTCTGGAGACACTGAGGGAGAAGCCGTCCCTTGCCTGTCTTTCGGCTCTAGCCCTCTGTGCCCTGGTCACTCTCTGACTGCATCAGCACTTAGTGGTCTCTACGTGTGTCCCTCTCCTCATCTTATAAGAACACCAGTCACACTGGACCCTATTCCAGTATGACCTCATATTAGTAATTTTACTGCAATGACTCCATTTTCAAATAAGGTCACATGGAAGAGAGAGAGGGAGGGAGAGGGAGGGAGAGAGCGAGAGTGAGACAGAGAGAGAGAGATTCACGGCTGCACAGCTAAATATTCACAGAGCAGAGAAGGCAGTGTGTATTTGTGTTTTTGCTTGGATTTTGAGCTTGAGAGAATTTTATGCTTTTAATTGAATCTTTGAACATTGTAGAAATTAATTTAAACAATGCTAAGTAATAAATGTGTTCTTAATTGATTTGGCAGTGAAGTACAAATTTTCCAGTCTGAAATAAAATGGAAAAATAAAAATATGCAGAACGAACTCCACCCACAATTCTCTGCTCCGTCTTTGAAGGAAATAGATCGTATTAGAAACATCTTGCATTAGGATGCAATAAAAGTTTATATTTGGTGTTTCGTAAGGGTGGGGCTGCCTTGAACTCCTGGGAAGGAACCGGAGGCGCAGTGTGCAGGGACCTTTCACCTGAGGATGGTGCCGGCGTTATCTGTTACCTGTGCAAGGCCTCGCTTCTCCTTAATCCTCCGTGAGCGGTGGCGGGAGGTCTTCTTCCTCTTGTTCTCACAGGTCCTGCTCTGCTCCAGTCCTGGCCAGAAAAGACACATGGACTTTACACTTTGGGACCAGTCAGTGTCCTTTAATTTCGTATAGATCTGGAAATTAACACGGGATGCACCACCATGAACGTACTCTGTAAAAGTTTATTGAATTAAATTGATTTATCATGCGGCATTCAATTGTAAGAACTCTGATGGTGCTCAGAATACAATTCATTTCCGTATTTGTTTGTGTGCTCGTATGCCATTGTATGCTACAAATGGGTCAAACTGCTCCAACCAACAATATAAATGTTATTCCAAGGAAGCTCAAGTTGTTGGTGTTGCTTACCTAAAAGACCGAATGAATCAAGAAGTGTTTATGAGATGATTGCGTCCTTGAGTTCTGAAGACTCCTGTAGGTGTTCGCTTCCCTCTAACGAGAGCTTAGACACAGAAGGGCTCCTGGCTTGGAAATCAGGAGATTCCAGTTCGGAGCTCGGAGCAAGTCAAAGTTCTCCAGATCTTCCTTGACACCGTGAAGGCAATTGCTCACCAAGTCTTCCCAGAGGAACTCAGAGAAGCAGGGGTGGCTGGTGATGACGCCGCCTCGGTTCTCTTCTACGTAAAGTAAGTCTCAGGACCAGCTTCTGTTTGTCCAGCCAGTAGGACAAGTCCTGTGCGGCTTCACCGTCAGACCACTGAGGCAGGGCTTTGACAGTAACCCTTCCCAGGAGAGCCAGGCAGAGTGAGATGATGGTGACACACGTCTCTGAGGACGGCAAGGGACCGGTGATGAGGAGGACCGGGCACCCCTTCCAATGCTGTGACCCTAAGAGCGTCCTCAGAACACGGACACAACCAGAGAAATGGCAGATTTACATTCACTTGAACAAAATTAAGTTTGCTGCCACAAAGAGAATGAAGGGCATTGCAAAGAAATTACGTTCTAGGAAAGGTGATTTTTTTTTCCTCCTGTGCTTGTGAACTGCAATTTAGAATGAGTATATATATATATAATATGTAGCTTTATTTTGTATTATTTTTCTGCTTCTTATTACTTATTTTTCTGATTTTTAGGGTGACATATACTCATTTCAAAAGTTTCGTCTGTCTTAATTGTCATCACCTATGTTCTGAAAAAATATTGTCTTACATTTATTTAGAACAATACTATGTAGAAGGGTTTTTTGCATTGACTGTTTCATCTTGTCCTGCTGACAACTTTATAAGAGAAGAATCTGCCTTATAAGTACAGACGGAGAAACTTAGGCTTATAACGCTTAGGGAAATTACCCAGATGATCAGCTATGGAGGACCATCTTCCGACTCCAATGCCTCTTTCTTTTTTCTTTTTCTCTTCTTCATCTGAGTTGCCTTTCTTCTTATAGCTTCTTGTGAAACAACCTTTTCTCTATTTTACATGGTGGATTATTTCTGTCTTACACCAATGAGACAAAAGATAAGGAAGGGCCTTGGAACCAGTGAAGGAAATCCCAAATATTACCATCTTTTGTTCCTGGTTAATACCCAAATTTGAAGCTAAGATTTTTTTCCTTCTCTTAAACAGCTGATTCCTACCAATTCTTTTTTTTTTATTAGTACTTACATTTATTTCACACATGTAGCTTAACACTCATTTGTGAACAAAAGTGGAATGCAAACAAATATACAAATACCATAACAAGCATTATCAAATAAAAGAGCTAGCACTAGTGTTATAAGCATATTAATGGTCCTGGTGAGATTCCTACCAATTCTCGAGGATTTAATCCTATAATGTTCTCCCTTCCGCTTTTTATTTACTTGTGCATTTGCTCTGAACTTCTTGCTCGTGTCTCCTCCTGAAGAGCCCAGTTACCAAAGAATATCAGGTAACAAGAAGATTGATGAGCAATCCAGAGGCCACACCCAGGTCAGCAAGCAGAGATTTGCAGATACCATTTCCCCCAGACAAGATTTTTCAGCCCCTCATGGTGTCACCAGTCCACCTGGAAGCCCCTCATATTTACCATGGGGAGTTAAATGACACTTCATTTATTTATTCATCGTGTATTTATCACTTATTGAACATTTACTTTGTGCTACGAGCTACTTTTATGCAGAGGACTTAACAATGGACTGGGCATTAATCATGTTTTTACAGAGTTCACTTTTACTGACAAGAAAATAATCAATCAAAAGTGCAGTAGGTTGAACATCTGTAGCCCCGGTCTGCCTTTGAGCCTGTGTCAACTATTTCTGTTGTTGTGATCAACAGCATCATTGTTTTCAAGCATAGAGAGTAAGTGGGGTCTTGAGTACATGGGACGGTGTTCAGCAAGAGTTTGCACTTCATGGGCCTTGAGCTTGTCAGGTTGTGGACAGTGTGTTATACGACTTGCCATTTTTGGTGGGAAATTTGGTGGCAAATGTCAAGTTGGGGGCCAAGTGTTGGTTTCCCCAGAGTGTTGACTTATTAGATGGTTAGCGAAGACCTGGCCTCCTGGTTTTGGAACCAATGAGTGTAAAATAAGAAAGCAATTATTGAGACACCTGCAATGAAATTTCCCCTTATCGAGGTTTACACACCAAGATGCCAGGCACCACAGATGTTTCAGCCCCCGGATTTCAGCGGGCCAGGTGGAGGAAAGCTGCTCCGAGGCCGGTGCAGAACAATCAATCCCTTTAAGGTAGATCATTCTTATTTGACTGGTGTTAAAGGAAGGATCAGATGTTGTAAGTCAAGGAGCAACACAAAGCTGTAAATTAGGCAAAAGAAGCAGAGTGAACTTCTATGAACATCACGTTCATATTCTCATACAGTCCGAGGCTGCTGACAGTCTTCTAGTAGTTTGACTCAAGACTTCTCAGCTTTAGAATAGGATCAAAGTGTATCTATCTGTACAACCCTTCTGTTTGTTACTTTCAGAGCAGTAGTAAGTAAACTTCATGGTCCACTCAACACTTTATTCTAAAATAGGCTTGTGTTTGATGGTTTTGCCCATCTGCAGGCCAACATAAGTGTCCCGAACAGACTTAAAGGTCAGGGTAAACTACGGTGTTCTGTAGGCGTACCGAATGCATTGTCCACGTGTGACACTTCTAGCTCCTGACGGCTTGTTCGGATGCAGCCCCACTGTAACTCAAGCAGCACCCACACCTGTATGTGTCAGCTGCACGTGTGAGGCTTGACCCGTCCACTGCTGTCACCTGCGGGCTTACCTCCAACGTTTTACTGCTTCCCGACACTCAAGGAGCAAAGACATGGCCTGTTTCCCATCACTCACAATCCAGCAAGATGAGGTCCTGACATGTCCAGCCCTGGCGCATCCCTAGTGTGGCAGTGGAGTGGCTGCCACCCGAGATCACTGATTATACCTTGTCAATTTTATGATGACCTTCTTGTACTCACAGATCAAACTGAAAACGAGCTTTCGAACAGACACCTCAAAACCCAGGTTCCAGGCAAATTTAACTGTTTAATTGACTGCAAGATGGTTCCCACCCAAACCTGGGTGGAGTAAAATGGTGTTTGTGACAGAGGTCTAAGGAGCTCTGTCCCCCATCCAACGCTCAGACACACGGCAAAGACCGCATCGATGCATGTGCTGATCCATGTCTGACTGCTCAGCTCTGTGACCCCTTTAACCTCTGGGCTGTACGGAGGGGCCGGAGCACTACACACAAGATTGGAAGGAAGCAGAAGAGCAGCTGTACAGTTGTTTCTAAGGCAGTGGCAGAGATAGAGGCAGAGGGTTAAGACACCCCAAATGTTCTAGTGGCTTCCAAGCATTTGGTAGAAATTGTCCACTGTGGGCCTGGAAACACGGCCAGAATCCCCTCTGACTCCTGCAGCTCCCTGAATCCCTGGAAGCTGGAAGAGAACACCCAGTACTTCCTGATCCTGCTGCACTCAGATGCCCTCAGGCCCTGCTCATGTCCTTCCAGCTTCTCCTCAGATGTCCCTTTCTGGCCGCTCTATAGACATGCACGTCCCCTCGATGGCTGTAGCCCCACTCTTCCTTATTCATCTTCATCGTGCATATTCCATTCCTATTATGTGTGTATTTATTCATTGCTTTTGGACGTGAGCTCCAGGAAGGCAGGGGTTTTGTTTTGTTTTGTTTTGTTTTGTTCACTGCGCTATCCTCAACCCCTGGAACAGTACTGGGAACATTAAATGTATGTGCACAGTAAGTGTTCATTGAATGGAAGACTATGTGTTGAATACATGAATGTACAACAAAGTAGTTATAGCAATATCAGAAATCAGCTTCTATGAGCAAGTCTGAGTGCCAGTATTGTGCGAAGTGCTGGCATGTGCTGTCCCATCACATTCTCCAGCACAGACTTCCCCCCAGAGTAGTACAGGAAGCAACCAGGGTTCCCTCTCACCTCACCATTCTCCTGGGGGAGGTGTCTGGCTGGGGAGCGGAGATCACAGCACCGAAGAGAAAGCCCAGAATCTTCCTCTGATTCTGGAGAAGAGGTTTCTTTGTTTTGGGTCAGAAGCAGGAAGTTTGGGGTGCAGGACCCAGCAACAGTCATCCCTCTACCATGAGCAGACTCCGCTCGGGGATGAAACCTGTAGGAGAGAAGGCAGAGGACAGTGAAGGAGAGAACTTGGGCCTACGCTGACATCACCGAGCGGCTGGACCAAACCTTACCTGAAGTTCATCCTGCTTCTTTCATTTATATAAACCAGTCCTTCCCCGATTCCTTAATCTAGCTTGGGAAATTTTGTGGTTAATTGGCAGCTGCAAATATCTTAACTAATCAGGGCAGATACTATTTGGTAACTGTGGGATCTGGGCAAGTTATTGAACTTCTCTTCGCTTCTGCTCCCTCCTCAGTACAGTGGGGATGACATAAATAAACTTCGGATTTGTCGTGTGGCGTAAGAGACAGTGCAGATAAAAGCACTCTACTCAGTGCCGAAAGCCTAGACATGGTCTAATATCACCCCACAAAGCATTACAATATCAGAGAGAACAGAGGACTGAGACTTAGGTCCACCTTTCCTCCCCTGGGAACGCTTGGCTGCCTCTATTACCCAGATGAGTGTGTTGATACATCATTGACATGTTAACCTGCTAAACCCTCCTGTGAACTTCTAAAATCTAGCAGACAAGATGGTATCTTAGTGTTCTCCATATCTGGTGCCCAGCATTATGCCAAACACATGGCAAGTGCTTCCGGAAACTTGCTGAGCCAAAGAACTAACTTAGGAGAAAGGCACTTAGAGGAGAGAGATAAAAGGTCAAAGGCTAGGAAGTATCTAACTAATGAATTAGGTTCCAGGAGTGAGCAGAAGTGGAGGGAACCCGAGCAGAGGTGAAAGGAGGAACCCCAGGAAGGGGGAAGGCTAATAGTAAGTGGGGCCCAGTGACTAGTAGCATGTTTCTTTTAGGCTATACACACAACCAGGCACCAAATATGCCCCAGTGATCATGACCTCAGCAAACCCTGGGAGAACATTTGTCATCTGACAAAAATATCACAATAAACTGTCCACCAAGAGGGTGGGGACCAGTGTATTTATGTTACAGATCTAACTGAACATAACTTTTTAAAGAGACACCGCTACTGTGTTCCCATAATGTTAATTTGTACTACATAACGCAGGCTTGCGGAGATGGAGTAGCTCCAACAGTCGCTGGGGGTCCCAAGTTACATCCATAAAACCAGCAGTAAATTGACGCCATCTCGTTGTATTTTTGGAACTATCTCATTGTTTTGTCTTCACCGAAAGCTGTGTCAGGGGAACAAAATACGTCTTGTTCTTCCGTTTGGCGTGGATTAGTCATAGATTGAATGATTTGGAGGAGGCCACATCCAGCCAGGTCGTCATTTAAGAGTTGGGCTGCAGCAGTCGTGTCCAGGTGCAAGGCTACCTGGGGGCCACCAGATGAAGGAGGCCTTATGTTTTTATTATGTCACATCAACGCATTGGAACTTGTCTATAGTTAAGTTTAAGGAGATGGAAGGCAAATACACAGAAGATAAGGTCATCTTGGGGATTCTGTGTTTTCTAAAATTTATTTTTACTAGTTCATAATGATTGCACTCATCATGGGGAGCTGGGTGTGTGCGTAATATATCTTAATTCTTTTCCCCTCCCCTTGTTCCCTTCTGCATTTTTAACAACAGTGGATCCTCTCCAGGGGCAAATCTATCTTGAGCCAACATTCTCCATTGCCGTGATTGTCCAGTGGTCCCGTGTAACCCTCCCAGGCCACGTTTGGGAAATATGCTTCCCTTCTTAGCAATCCGAAGTGCATGTATAAATGAAAAACAACGGAAATGCCCATAAACCTCCCTGAGCAAATCTGAGGAAGCAGGTGTGTGGGTTGGGCCAGGGGTTCTCTTAGCACCTTTATTTTTGTGCACGGGAAGATCTGTTTCTAATTTCACCATGTGCAGGAAGTGGCTTGTGTTGCCAAAGGGAATTTAAATATCCTTTGTCAAATTCTCCCACAACTGCTCCTGCTCTCTTCTCCACGCTCTCTTCCAGTTGCTGTGGTGCATGCAACACAGAAGCGTTCATTAGAGAGACAGCAAGCTGCAGCATGATGCATGGCTAGCATTTTGCAGAGCAGGATGAAAGAAAACAAAGTTTTATAGGTTGTACATCAGTGGATAAAGCTCTAGAAAATAAAGACGAACCATGAATGGCAACTTCAGGGGAAATGCATTAGTGAAGCTGAAGACTCAGTGGGAAGATCCTGGAAGCCACAACAGACATTACAGCATGAGTGTTGCATGTGTGCCTGGCCTGAGGGACTCCCGAAGGATGACACAGACAGTCCCAGATAAGGGGTTGGCTTTTACCACCGCCTAGTGCAGACGGAACACCTGCACTCCACGCTGACTGTGTGCCAGGCATTATGTTAGTGCTTTACTCACGCCGTTCATGCCTGCTCTAACTGGATCCAAGACAATTCTTTCTGATCTCTACAGTTAATATCTTAATTGTATAGATAAAGACAGCAAGACTCAGAGAAGTAAAGTAACTGTCCAAGATTACATGGCCAGAATTCAAACACACGTCTGTCTAATTGACTTTGCTTGTAATCACTATGTTCTACCACTTCCTTGGTGGAGAGAAACTAGAAACTGATAGCAGAATCCATCATCGATCCTTTATTATCTGTTGTGTGTACACTGTTTGTGGTTGCAAGTTATGCAATATGGTTTTTATTCCACAGAGTACACTCACTCGTTTATTTTTTAAAAAGTCCTGTGTCCTTTCATAAAATACACCTGTAAAGCGAAACCTGCAATAATTCTGGAGACAAAAGATAAACATAAAAATTTCAGCAACTCACTGGGAACTATAAAAATTCAAAAGTTGCTCATTTTCAAAAGAAACAAACAGAAATTTAAGATTGAAAAATGCAATAAAGAAAATTAAAGAATGGATTTAGCAGCAGTAAATAGTTCAAAAATATGGGGAGAAAGGTACTTAAATATACAGGAGGTTTAGCATGCATTTAATTGGAGTCTCAGAGAGAAAGGAGAAAGGACAGAGGTCATAAAACATTTCAGTGCTGAGATGTACATTGGTTCTTTTGAAATCGAGGTGTGTTTTCGAATTGAAGACATCTTACTTTTACTAAAGCTGGGCAGCAGTTACCGATTATCATTGCCTGTGTATTTATAAATATTGAAAGCACAACCCTGAGGGTCATTGGTTTGCAAGAAAATCTCAGAGATCATAAGGAAGCACTCTGTGTTCACTGTCTCTGAAATCGTCATGGGAAAGAGAAGTTACTGCTCTGATACCTCCGCATCCTTTCGGGCCAGACTCAGAGCCCATTATTGATGGCTTTTGAGTCCTTCATGGGATCTTGGAGGGAGCCCTCCACATAGACACTACCCGACAGGAGATTCTGAGATGTGGATTCTGCCTTTGTCACCTTCCTCATTGCTGAGACGCAATGTTTGTCCTTTGGTTGCGAGGAGAAGAGGTTCATTTTGACTTATAGTTTGGAAGTTTCAGTCTTTGTATGGTTGGCAGCATGGTGGGAGGGCCTGGCAGAGGAGAGGTGCTCACGTCATGGTGGCTGGAAGCAGAGTTAAAGGTGGAGCCCGGAAGGGAGTTGAACCCTTCCAATCAACCCTGGTGACTCATCTGTTCCAACCAGACCCCGTCTCTTAACTGCAAATCAGCCATAATCCCATCACCTTCCAAACACTTGAGGCTTTGGGGGCCATTTTAGATCTAAACTGTAATGGCGTCTTTGTGGGAAGAAATTTTAAGAATACCTACGTAGGCGATCTATTTCATTTGTATTTTCTTTGTTGGATATTGTGATGATTAATTGTATATCTACTTGTCTAGGCCATACTTAATGTTCAATTACATATCATCAAATGTTAATATCATTAAATACCATGTTTGATATTTATCCAAACATTATTCTGGGTGTTTCTGGGAGGATGCTTTTGAACTCCGAGGAAAGCAAATTAGTTTTCACGGCTTAGGTGGCCTTGCCAATCCATTGAAGACCTACAGAGAACAAAACTCTCCCTCCTCTGATAAGGCGGGAATAGTCTAGCAATCTCCTTTAGACTGGGACTGTGTCTCATCCTGGGTCTCCAGCCAGTCAGCTTCCCATCAGACCCTGAACTTGCCCAAACTTCACAGTCATCTGAGCAAATTTCATGAAATGTATCTTTTCTCCTTCTCTCAGTAGGGCGAATATATATTAGATAGAAATATCTTCTATTTATCTGGAGAACCCTGAGTAATACAGGTATTAACAATGATATATATACATATACCACACAATTTTTTCTGGTAAAAACAAATAGCAACAAATATAAGGTGATTCTTAAAGGACAAGAGTATATGTCCAAGTATATTTAATTGACCACGAGTTTATTATTTCTTTTATTGGTTATATAAATTAATGGTGCCGATATATTTGATAATATCTTGGACATAATTAAAATATTGTATTTAAGAGAGAATTGTTGAAATATTTCCCTGGTAAAAGACCTCAATCTACAGGTTCCAGGTGTTCAATGAATTCCAGGGGTGGGGGAGAAAGAGAAGAAGAAAGGAAACTGCAAAAATCTTAATCCCGGAGAAAAGGAGGTTTTCTTTAGAGTAGTAACAGTAGGGCTGTCGTTGATTTCCATAGAGAAATGTTTACATTGGTCACTGATGACTTGAATGTGCTTAAAGTGCTTGCCAATTCAGAATTCTACAACCTGTAAAATAATAATCAAGAATAAAGCTGGAGTGAGACAGTCTGAAGTCAAATAAACGTCACGAAACTCACAATAAGATCTGTTCAATTTTTTTTTATTCAGTCAAAAGAAGAGTCTCTGGGAGGCAACCAGAAAATACAGGAAGAAAGCAACGCAAATGCAAGATGATGGAACTAAATCTAAACAGACATGCTGTGTAACGTTAGCAGTTCCATTAGAGGGTCAGCTGAGAGCCACTTAACACAGGAAGTAAGTCAAGGGGGTGAATGGATGGAAAGTGTGAGGCCCTTATGCTATCTGGAAGGAGGAAGAAACACCAAGTCCTTCTAGGCTTTGGTAAGTCAAAGGTCTATGCTGTAATCTCTAGGGTAATCACCCATAAAAAAGGGCACACATTCAAACTAATGGAGAGAAATAGAAACATAAACAAAAACCCCAAAGAAGTTTCAAAGGGAGAAAGAAGTATAGAAGAGGCAAGAAAAATAGAAAGGAAATATTGAATTAAATCATGTGAAAGTGTGGGTTTATAGGAAAAACAGTGGTTGAATATTGACGATTTCATCTAATTCAGCCTAGAGTACAACAGCAGACTTAAAACACAAATACATAACAAATAATTACGATACTGGTGCCAGACTTTGTGTCAGCAGCTCTGAAAGGCTGGGAAAGCAATGACTTCAAAGTTACAAGCGGAAAAGATAATGGGTAGAGATTTCCATCCTCAGCCAAACTAGTAAGGTCAAGTCAGATGTTTTGGGACAAGTAAGAACTCAGTAT
Source organism: Hystrix cristata (assembly GCA_004026905.1). Taxonomy (NCBI): domain Eukaryota; kingdom Metazoa; phylum Chordata; class Mammalia; order Rodentia; family Hystricidae; genus Hystrix; species Hystrix cristata. The sequence goes on along the minus strand of PVJO010005724.1, from coordinate 78,412 downwards.
GTTTACTGTCCACACATTCACCCATGTAAAGATTACTCAAAGAGAAACAGCAGGAAAGAAAAAAAAATCCAAGCCAATAGAATGACGTGGAGTACCATAAAGAGTGGCTGCTGGGTGGAAACTAAGAAATGAACAAAGACAGAATGAAAATAAGGAACACTGCTTGGAAGCGTCCTTGCCAAGCGGCAACATTTTAATGAAGGGCATTGTTTCTCTATTGCAACTATTTTGCCCAGAGGAAATCTGGCAATGTCTACGAAGACTTTTAGTTTTACAACGAGAAGGGAACGCAACTGGTTTCTGGTGAGCAGAGGCAGCAATGCTGCTCAGCAGCCTACACTGTACAGAGGGCTCTTGGGAAGAAAGCACAGTGGAGCCCAGGATGAGCGATTCTGCCCTACAGTACACATTTCCTTAGATCAAACCAGGTTATTCAGTTCTGTATCAATGACATCTACAGTTACAACAATAGCACATCAATAACTATAACGATAATTGTAATAATAACATTGAGAGTCTTCAGGATTATGTGATAGAGTAAAACACATTATATAATAATATAATTAAGACAAATTGATGGCGAAGGAAGGATGGAAGGATGTGTACATTACAATCTCTTGAGGATCTTGCTAAACTACAGATTTTCTTTTAGGTCTGGGGTGATGTCTGACATGTTCCATTTCTAACAAGCTCCTAGGGGGTTTTTCCCCCTGCCTGGAAACTTAATATTTTCCTTTCACTGTTGGTAGTTTGAGACTTCACCAGGAAAAATTCCACAACAAAAACTTATTGATCACTTATTTTATGTATGTTGTGATTATCTGAAGACAAAAATCACCAGCTATATATCATCGAAGCCCCCTTTGTTAGTTTTCAATAACTAGCAAGGAAGAAATAATGCTGAAACATGTCTCCCTTTAATTGCTTCCTTATGGCTATTTTTCTTGCCCCTTCGAAGAATGAGAGACTTTTGATTGTTTTGTATTTTGATTTTATGTTTATCTCCTCTCTGTTTTGAATTCCTTTAAGGCTGGAGTTCTGTTCACATGGCTGTGCTGATGTAAAGACATTCATTCACACATTAATTCTGTAACATTTAATGATCACTTACTAGTGCCGTGCTTTCCTAAGGGGTGGGATCACAGTGGTATTTAAGCACACAGTCTGCTTGGAGCACTTTGAGAATGCTTTTGCTTTTTTTGAGAAAAAGAAGTACAGCTGGGAAAAACATTGTACTTCTCTCTTTTTTCTTGCCTTGAACATAAGAACTGACCAGAAAAGAAAACAAAAAACAACACAAAACAAAACAAAAAAACACACAAACCAACCTGAGAATTGCCCAGCAAACATCACTGAGCATTGCTGAACTGAAGAGCAAACATCAGCAACTGACTCTGGGTTTCTAGCTATGTGAAGAAGCAAAGTCTAGCTTGTTAAGCTGTTAGAGGTGGATATGTTCTTCCTTGCAGCTGCAGGCATTTCTGACTAATACAGCATATGCAAACAATCAAGAGCTGGCTATTTCCCAATGACATTATCAAGTCCTTGTAATAAAGGTTAATGATCCTGTATGGCAGATTTTATATTAAGCATAAGCGGTAAATTGGCGACAAAATATGTAACTTTATTGCTCTCAAGACCAGAACTAGAATCGATGGAGCAAAGTTTCAGTGGCTCAGATTTGGATCCAACATAAATTAGAACTTTCTAAAAATTATAGTATTCCATTAGTGGCGTGTGCCAACTCACAAAGGGACTGGCTTTTTATCCATTAAAAATTTTCAGGAAGAATTAGGAATGTCATGCAAGGGATTCCTGTACTGCACGTAGCAGAGACGGAGAGATAAACTCATAATATTTGCTCTTCCTCTAAGGGTCTAACATTAATTTTCAACAATGAGAGTCTGTGATATTGTAAGAAATAAATATTTGGTGTTTGTTTCTGGCACAGAGCTTCTAAAACTCTTGGAATTTCCTAAGTGCTAAGAGCAATACGTGTGAATGGAAGATCTTTTGTTGTTCATAACAAACTCCTTTCAACCACACCTGAGTTTAGTTTAATGAGGCGACTTCTGGAAAGTCCCGCATAACCAGAGGATGGGGGCAGGTTGCCAGGGAAGCAAACACATGATTAGAGGGGAGGGCTGAGGGCCTGGAGACTGACTTAATCATCAGTGGCCAAAGATGTAATCAATCATGCCTCCACAAGGAGTCATCTATAAAAATTCAGGAGGGATTTGGACAGCTTCCAGGTTGGTGAGCACACGGGGTGGTTCATCTAAAAAGGTATGTGGGAACTCCACTCTTCCTCTCTCATGTCTGGTTCCATGCATCTCTTCCATTTGGGTCTTCTTGAGTAGTATCTTTACCAGAAATGGGTAAGTATGAGTGTTTCCATAAGTTCTCTGAGCCATGCTAGCAAATGATCAAACATGAGGAAGAAGTCATGGGAACCCCCAATTTGTAGCCAAATTGGTCAGATGGGATCTACTACCTGCAATTGGTGTCTGAGGTAGCAGGTAGTCTTGTGTGACTGAGCCCTTAACCTGTGGGCTCTGCACTAATTCTGTGTGGTTAATGTCATAACTGAATTGTGAGACATCTGGTTGGTGAATCCCGAAGGTTGGGGAATCGGTAAATGTGGGAAAAACTTTTACCATCCTGTGTCAGAAATGAAGTGTGGAGGGTATAGTCAAGTGTCAAGTGCTTAGAAACAGAATTCTTCTGAGAAACCAGAGGTGTTTCTATTTGGGGTCAAAATAAAACATGCTTTAAGTCAGAAACTATAAAACTGGTAAACCCACAAACTCAAATGACCAGGGCACTTCAATTCCTCAACTGTAATTGAGATTACACAGGACAGAAATAATAATTTCACCAGATTCCCACTCATTAAAATGAAATACTTTATCTACTACAATGTGATTATTTTTTCTTTCCTCTATACATCAATAAACATAGGATAATGGGACTTAATAAGCAATCTAGACTTAAATATATTGGCAGAGTGAATTTATATGGCTCTAATAAAAACTGCCTACCAGATAGATTAGATGAGTTTTAATTCAGCACAAAAAATTGACTTCTGTACTTTTTAGCTAAAAATACCTTGTAAACAATTATAACTTAGGTGATTATTTCCTAACTTGACATTATAGGAAAGTCTAATGTGTTAAGATGTGATTTTTAAAAATTTCAACAAAAGTTAATGTTTTTTTAAAAAACCAATTCAATGTTTAGGGCTAAAATGAGTCTTGTCAAGAAGGCGCAGCCACACAGCCTCCTGCCCACATGGGGGGAAATGGCATATGCCTCTCCAGGTACATGACTCACTCTCCACCTGGGAAATATGCAACATGTGACCTAGGCCACTCTGGAGAAGTCAGAACATATTTCAAAAGATAATTGTAAGAAATCACTTTTTTATTGCTGGTTAAAAACTTCACTGTGCTATTTGTACCAGGTTTGAATTGTGTTGCTCAAGATTAAGCAATTCGAGTCCCTCTGGCAGATGCCAACGTGAACTATATTAGGGCCTCCGATCACATTTATTGAGTGCAAGCACACCTAGGCCCGGGTATGTATGTGTTAATCACTGGGGTAGAGGAGTGAACAAGAGCAACATGATCTTGGACCTCATAGAGCTCCCAACTGAGTTGCCATGAATGTTACGCAGCAGAAACAGTGGAAGCTGGAATTACTAGCACCTGTATATTCCTTTTATGTGGCAGTCAGGGTGTCCCAGTCACTTTCTGAGACACAACACCTGACTGAGTAACTTAAAGAACAGGTTTACTTTGGCTCACACTTTCAGTCCATAGTTGGCCAGCAGGGCGGCACAGCGGAAGGGTCTCGGCAGAGGAGAGCTGCTCACCTCATGGTGACCAGGAAGCAGAGAGAGAAGGGAGGAGCTGCAGAGGTGATGAACCCTTTGCCAGCTGCCTCTCCTTGGAGCAGACCCCGCCTCCTAACAATAAGCTTGCTATAGCGCCTCCATAATCCCACCATCTCCCAAACACAGGAGGATTTCAGGCTCTTTTCAGATCGGCAGATGTTTACAGTAGCACAAAATTATCAGATGATTTGCTCTGATTTTAGTTAAATAAAAGAGCATAGATGACATTTATAAGTTCAATGTATACAAGTAAAATTTATAATAAATGCCAAATGGAACTTTTCAAAGTCTGTGGTTGCCTAATGAATATTTACAGCAAGAATTTTTGTGATCAGCTTTTTGTTTTCATCTAAGCTACAGGTAGTTTTGTGTTTGCCTCAACTCTACCTTTTCATTTACTTTGACGTTACCAGTTATAAATGCTCTAACAGCATGCAGCTGTGGATAGCCTGATCCACTTTTTCACAAATACTCAATGTTTGAATGCAAAAGACCTCGTTTGCTACGGGTGAGTAACTAATCCTACAAATGGCTTCATCGATGTAATAGTCTAAAGAACTGATTATTCAGGAACACATGTCCTGTCCTTCCCCGCCCCAGCAATTTTCTTTCTAATGATACTTCCAATTGAAAAGTACTGTAAATCCAAATCACTTGCATTGCTGAGTCATGCTAAATTATGCAATATTCTGTTACATTCCACCTGGCATCAGATAATATGCTAGAATGTAGAATCTCGAATTGTTTTTGAATGTGTGCTTTAGGTATAGATAGGTATGTTTTAAGGTTTTATCTGTAATTGAGCATCTACCTTGTAAATATGTCCTATGGATAGCCCTTCTGATGGCCACTAAAAGGTAAACATTTGTAACACTCGTTGTACTAATTGTGCCTTTTCCATCCAAATGTTAAAAATTATTGGCATTCCTTTGAAGAACTTGTTAAGCTTCTAAAATTTCGACCAGCAAGTATCTGGAGTATGCCTCGAAGCAACTTCCATTTACAGACAAAGTCTGTAAAATACCCAAATATCACTGTGATGTGTTTACAGTTTATAAAAGAATGAAATATCAAATCCTTTTTAGTGTGCATTTCTAAGTGAGCAGTAAATGAATGGGGGAAAGGCTAGAAAATTTTCCTATCTGGCACACGCCAACTGAATGATTACTTTCACCTTCTGTTTCATAGCCTACTTGTGGTGGCAGAGGGACTTTCTAATGGTCATTACAGTCACGCCTGGGAATTACTTTACTTCTGTAAATGAATTTCACCTGCCAATGTCATGTCTGCGCCATCAACCGCATTGTCTTGAGCATATGAGCAATGATGCCGAACCACTGACAGATGGAGTGTTGAAATGAGTTCCAACGAATTCTGACAGCCACCGCTTCCCACTACCCTTGGTTAAAAATTAATATCCAATAACGGGGGGAAAAGATGATGAAACGTACCCAATACTAACAAAAGAAGTTTAACATCACGAATTATTATCCATGAATTCTTTTGCTGAGGGAGGATGAGTCGCTGAGGGGAGTACATGACAACTACTAAATAAACCCAGAAGTTCATTACAATGTATGTATCTCCTGCCAAATTAAACTCAGAAGCACAAGGAAGCGGCATGCCAGGAACGATCACTGTTATGGGATTGCTGATCACAAAGAAAGGCTAACATTTATGTGCACGGGGCTCACTTCAGTTCGTTCTGAAGGCTTGTCTTTTTAAACCTTCCTATGAAATGGAGGACAGAAATGGTGTATTTCTTGACAGTCTAAAGGTCCTCAAGGGCTGGGTGTGCAACTTAGTGTTATTGTGTAGGTTTAGGATGCAGGAGGCCCTGGATCCCGTCCCAACCCCCTCGCTCCCCCTGAAAAAAAATCTTCAAACTGTTTAAGAGAATACTTTTCAATGGCTGATGACCACAAGCAGCTAATCAGCTAATTAGGCTTTTTGTCACTGCTTCAAAGCAGAGAAGGTAACTGAGAAGCATGGTGCTGGCATTATAAGCTTTGGAAGCAAGAGTTAAAATCACGGACTGTCAGTACTCAGCAGCACCAGCAAGTACCAATTGCCTGAATGATTTATACTCTGGTGGGAAAGTCTCAGGTGGCATTATCAAGTACAGCCAAGTAGATGACTCTGGCAGGAGCATTAGCTTGGAGTTAGAAACTGATTTTGGAAAGTCCACATGAAAGATGGCCAAGATACATAGGCCTACATTACTGTAATTACCACTGGATACTTCATCTTCTCCCACCACGCACATCTCTTTTTAGTGCCTTCTGTCTCCTTCTGGTTTTGCTGCTCTTGTGTGTGAGCCCCGCCCATCCCAGCTCCGGGACTTCCCCCCGCCCCCTTTTTTAGTACAGAATTGTGGAAGGAATTAAGTTCGTGAACCAAGGTACCATTCATTGTGTATTAGAAAAGATGGAAGAATGGTGGTTATAGGTGAAAACTAATGCAATTTAATAAGATAAAAAGGTGATGACAGAAATGTAAAAAGTGTACATTATAGTAATGTAAAAAGTGAAGAAGGGCAGAACTGACCATTCTAGTAAGTGTTTTTGAGCTGGGATGGAGATTTGCGGACATACAGTACACGCAGTCAACCAGAAGCGAGTAAGCCTCTGGTTACTTGTGCATGGGGAGTCATGTAATTCAGAAAGTCAGAAAGCAATATTTTAAATCTTGATATCAAGATCTATCTACTTCAAAGAGGAGGAGCAAAGAAGGTAGAGTGAGCATTAGCACAACAGAGGTCAAGGGGTCACTGTAATACAATAAAAAGGAAATGCCAGTTAATTATGGAGAGAAACTAAATGTGGCGTATCTTTCAGAACTACCGTATACATGGGATGATGAGAATCTGCAGTCAATGTTTAGATACAAAAAACGTACTACAGGAAAAGACACACTGCCACGAACTCCCCTCAAACTCCTCCTGGCTTGGCCCACATTCATCCCATTGTTCTTGCTTTCTGCACCTGCTCTGGTCATCGTTCGTGGATAGCTTCAGTTGTGCTGCCCTGGCTGCCTCGATGTCTCGAATGAATTAAAAGCGCTTTCCTTTCATGGTCATTTTAACACTGGGGAAGAACCAGAGGTGTCCAGTGCCAGATCTGGTGACTAAGGTGGATGGGGACAGAGCGTCACGTTTCCATGAGCTGCCTTTCTGCTGGATGGCACTCGGCAAGAGCCGTCATCAGTTGTGTCTTGGTGAAAAGAACTGCTTCAGAAAGTGGTGGGAACCATGGGATAGGTGTGTTGCAAGTGAGGGCGTGTTTTTTGAGGGGGTTTCATGGCCACGTGTGATAAAAAATAGAGTGAATGCTGCTGAACGCCATCCCATGGAAAGGCAGGCTCTTATTGAGCAGCTGTCTTACACATTTGCAAGTTATTTCCCTGTGAAGAAATCAGCAGATAATTGAAAATAAAATCTTGTGAATGTTAATTACTTCAGATTATTAAGGATAAATACTACATATATAGCATATATGTAATATATAAATGTAAATTTGCTCCTGTGCTACTGGTGTGTTCTTTGAACACGACGCAGATCTTGGGTTTTGTGCCTGGTTTCAGGCAGCTGGGACACTAGGTGCACACAGACCACATTTGGGCAGTGCTGCAGCAGTCCCAGCTCTGGGAACTTGCATGCTGTGCGGGTGGCTGAGCTCTTGCACGTGACACTTGGTGCTGGCTGCACTGCGCCGGGTGGTTCCTGGGGGCGTGTGCTGGGAGGTGGGGCCCCAGGGCATACTGGGAGTCTCAGGAGCAGGTGAGAGCCGCTGCTGAGTGGGTCCCCAACAGGAGAATAGAAGGGCACCCTGTCCTCTCTGCTACAGGGTGACGGCGCAAGGTGCCAGGACCACAGTGAGGAAATGCACTGTTGAAGCAGCACACGTGGCTAGGACAGCACTCTGCCTCTGGGCATGTAAGCGAAATTAAGCATAACGTAAGAGCATGTTCTTCAACTAATTTTATAAACTTGAGTGGGATGTTATTTTAGAAGTGTTACTCTGTGAAAGAGATTATTTCAATCTGGTAAGTAAAACAACTTCCAACTACATTCTATCATATATCTGCTGTCATAACTTCGGGCTCTAATCTTGTTAATTTAATAGCATATTAATCTGGAATGTTGTCATTCAAACTCGATGTTACGAGTTCTTTAAGATAAAATTCTGTCTTTAATTTAAAATGGTCATTTGAGATTGCTAAGTAAGGATGTAACAATGCTATAAAATCACCAAAGGAGAAATAAAACAAAAACAAACTAGAAACTTCAGACAAATATACAAAGATTTAATAAGTGGGTTAGTTATTTGTTGTAATAGTAGCAGTGAGGAAGTTCACACTTAAACATGTTACAAAGATGTGCACGACGATTTTAAATGGGAATGATGGGATCGTCAGTAAAGTTTTTTTTTTGTGGTGCTGGGGATTGAACTTGGGGCCTTGCGCTTGTTAGGCAAGCACTCTAACCACTGAGCTAAATCTCCAGCCCCTTAAATGGGAATGAAACAGCAAACTGGAAAACAATGTAAAGTGTGATCCAATTTTGTAAAAAAAATAAATAAATAAATAAAAAACCAATTATATAGGATTACATAGGAATAAAAATGAGATGAACTATTAATAGTGGTTTTATCTAGGGATGATATAGTAGAGGTGAGGAGGAAACACATTTTTAGTTTACAGAGTTCTATATTGTTTTCAGGGACAAGACATTATTTTTTAATAAAAATGAATTATTGTAGTTAAAATGAGTCTACGTTGTTAGAAACGGTATTTGCTACCCTGGGAGGTGGCATGTGGGAGATTTTGAGGGGCTTCTGAGGGTCTGATAACTTCCTGTTTCATGACTTGAGTACTGGTTACATGCTGTTCACTCTGGAAACCTACTGAGCTATACCTATGATCGATCCATTTCTTAAAGTTCACTTACAAATGGCTTTACAGTGACTTACTGAATAGCATTCTTGTTCTCATTAAACAGATTTTCTCTTCATTCATATAATGGCCAGCTTTCTTTTCTCATTTTCATTATGATTTATTTCCCCCTAGTTTTTCCTTAACAGAATTCCATTGCCAAAGAATTACTAATTAATTTTGACAGAGGTAATATCTCCAGCTGATAAAAATGGTACATAAGACAATCATACCCCTCAAGGAATGAGGTGGATCACAAGGTACGGTGACTTATTAATTTTGCTAAGGATTCATGAGCATCAAATAAAAACATTTCTTTTGTAGTACACAACTACCTGGAATGAGATGGAAAGGAATAACAGAGAGGTGAAATGATTCTTATACAGGCAGCACAATAAAGAAAGCCCTAATAACCCAATGACAGAAGGACCACAAAAAGGAAAAAATGGTATTTTTCCCTACGACTGATCCTAACTGTATTTTTTTGAATAAGAAACCACAAATGTCAGAGTTAGAAGAACTATGAAGACTGTCCTGCCTCACACTTTTTCAATCAGATGTTAAATCAAAAGTCCACTAGAAGTTTTAAAATTTCACAGTTTGTTTTGTAGAGTTGTTTGCTGTGATGTGAAGGTTCCAATGCTGACAAACTAAAAGTGCATTCAAACAAAAATTTGTTGTATTCAGCAGAAAAGAAGGCTGGACAAGGCAGCTGAATAAGGTTATATAATTAAGCTTTAGTTTCATGTAATTCCTATAGCAGCAGGAATGATTTAAAATATTTTCTCATTATTACTAAGGAACCTATGGATTATTTTCAGACTTGGATCTGGTACCATATGTCTTGATCTAGTCTAAAATGCAAATATATAGAATCCACATTTTATATAAAATTATAGCATATGTAAGGGGTAGTAATGTGACAGGAATACCAAACATTTTAAAATCTACATCTTTAATGTATCAAGTAGCAAGGAACAATATTAGTATTTTATTCATAACAGACGTTTAAATAATATTTACAACAACTTTATGGACAACATTTATCTACATCTGTACACCAAACTATTTTTGGAAAATAAAAGTCCCTGTATGAGTAAAACAAGGCATGGAAATGTAGTAGAAGACCAAATACCTCTTGGACCGTAATTTTACCACTTCTAAATTCTCTTTACTTAAAAAACAAAATAAAGATAATTTAACTCACTATTGTTTTCTAAATCGTGCTCCTCAACTTGTTATAGCATCAACTTGGTGTAAAAGAGAGCTGCCACCATGCTGAGTTAGGGATTTTAAAGGATAACAAATACTTCAAAAACTTAAAACATAAACTTTTCTGTTGGAATTTTATATTTACCTACAGTACCCAAGAAAGCAGTTTCTGATTTTCTGATTGCTGACGATGTTGGGTAAACAGCTCTAAGGAGGCTTCTTTCAAGGGTCTTAAACACATTTCTAGAAGGGTGCTCACTCCTTTCAGAGCAGAATCGACCAGTTTCACTGTCCTTGACTTTCAAGTGACTCATCTTAGATTTCCTTTTGAAATGTTTCTTCCAAATTTTCTAACGAGGTTTGAGTTTATTTTATGGATGGTTTTTTGGTGCCCTACAGAAAAAAAGGTACAGAAATGTAATACAAGTACAGAAATGAGTTTTCGACCATTCATTCAACTTACAAAAATTTATTCATTCAACCATAAAAATTTGAAACATAATTTAAAATGCAACAAAGACAATGTTATCCTGGGCTTAAAAGGTGGTCCCATTCCGTGACATGTGTACACACAAACGTATCAGGGAAAGTCCTGAAAATGTGCTATACTCACTCTCTTTCCTTCTCATGGAGGAAAGGCCTATCTCTAGACATGTCTCTTTCCTGCCTTTCATGTATAATCTACTTTTTTCATTCTTTGGATTCTTTCCTTTAGGCTTTCAAACTTTCACAATGATACTGGACTAAACCGAGTGCTTCCATGACCTCCTCTAACTGCTTATCCTGTTTCCTGGTCACATTAGGCTTTAGCTTTGGAGGCACATAGTTTCTTGACACTATTTCTTATCTCTGTGCCTGCTCTGTTAATAATAGTGGCCTTCTTCCCACTGATGGACCTTTAGTTTTCAATTATATGTTGTTAGCTGAAGAATTCAGTTGAGCTGGGCAGGGTAGTGCCTGCCTGTAATCTCAACACTCTAGCAGGCTGGGGTGGGGGTCTGCAAATTCAAGCCGAGACTGGGCAACTTCAACTTCCTGGGATCCTACCTCAAAAAAGCCTTGGGGATATAGGTCGGTGTGAAGGCCTGGATTTAAAAGTTGGTGCCACAAAAAAGAACTCGGGTGAACACATTCTAAAGAGGAAAGGTCCACTTTGACTTTTCTAGTAATTTATATGTACTCAAGTATTTTTCAATTGGATATTCTAATCTATATAAAATATTATCTTCTTTTAAACCTCCTTCTAAGTGCTCCTTTATCCTTAAGAATCTATAATTTTAAAAAACCTAGTGTTAGCTTTTTTCTTCTTAAGCAAGAACTGTAGTTTGGTATTATCTACTACTCTTTCCTCCACAGTAATTTTTTTCTAACTTTGTTTTAAATAAAAAATATTTAGTGTATTTTATCCTGTTCTTAGACAACAGAAAACCGAATTTCCAGGCTTTGACAATTTTCACAAGTTTGTTATTCAGTTGCAGAATTATGACATCCTGGAGAATTTCCAAAGGAGACAAATGGGGCAGACTCACCTACACCAACTGCAGATACTCACTGCTAAATGTTATGGAGCACAGAATGTCACACCAAATAATCAGGCAATTTTCCATTTTAGTACCTGATTATTTGATTCTTAAATCTGCATAATAGGCATTTAAACAGAACTTAAGGTAAACAACTGCCACTGCAATACAGTTTGGCAAAGTTTTGAGAAATTTTATGCTATTCAAACAGAGCACTGACAAAAGAAGAAAAAAAGTTTTCATGTTATTCACAGAAACACTCATAATCTCAGGAACTTTCTTAATGTACCAAGTGCTATGAGTTCCTGTTGAGAAGAAACCAAACTGGATCCTATCATCTCAGTATTCATTACGGGACCTAGCATAAGGTGAATACATAAACAAATACACCCTTTTTGCATGAAGTCTCCAGAACTGAGCATCAGAGAGAGAGGTCGGGACCCTGCGATCCAGAAACTGGTTGGCATAATATGCCTCCAGTTCACCTGAAAGGCTTCTTCTGTCACCCCACATGCGGGTGAGGAAACACAGTCGCCTTCATTGTTATCTTCTACTTGTCAAGGAGAGTTACAAGCACTGGGTACAAACTGGAGCCAGTGCAGTGAGGACACTAGTGAGTCAGAGCCCAAAGTATTAGGACAGGTTAGGAGGAAGATTACAAGTGGGTACAGTTTATAAAATATACTTAGTCAACTTATTAAATAATACATTCGGCTATTAGCTGAATTATTTACCAATTCTGCAATACGGGGCAGCCCAGATAACAAAAGGGAATAGAACATAAAGCTGGGTGGTCTGGTTCTGAGCTCTGCTCCCCCACACCATCTGCGTGATGCTTCCTTATCGGTAGTGTGTGGGTACTCGCACTTGTTCAACCATATAATAAGTGTGGTAAGTAGTACATAAATGGGGATTTTAATGAAAACGTTGTAAAAATTAAAAAGTACAGTATTATTTGTATATTAGGTAATTAATCATGTTACTAATTAACAAAGTAGGAGCTGAGACATACCTAGGGTTGGTCTGTTTTCTTGTAAGAGCTGATCACTTGAATTCTCTTGTCGAACACGTTTGGCAAATCCATGATTTTCCTCAGCAGTTAATGGATTACCTGATGTAGAACTTCAGGGGAAAAGTTATTATTTTATTTTTAGTGAAGCAGTTTTTACATCTTTAAGTTCTAATTCATGCTCTATATGCAACAAGAAATACTAAGTTGTAAAATCCTATGTATCAGTGGGAGGCACTTGAGACATTCTCCACATGATGTTTATTCCGCGTGGATGCTACGAGGGCGGGTGTATGGAGCAGCACTGCAGCCAGATGCCTCCAGGTCACTCTGCTGAGACGCAGGCGGTCACTGCTACTTGAGGCATACAGAAGGCAGCACAGAGCCACAAAAGGTGAAAAACTAAGCTTCTGCTTATGTTTGAAGAAAGAACCCTAATATGGAAATGTAGACAATAGAGATGATCTGGAAATCTATTTTTGAATCAAGACAGTAATATTTTGTAATAAAATTAAAGATTGGTACAATTGCAGTTACATTTATAGAAACTGGAAAAAATGGCCTATTTTCAGTCATTCCACCTTCGGACCCGGAACCGCTCACACACTGGTTACGGTGAGGAGGTCAAATTCTAACTCAAGTTGAGCCGACATATTACTAAATACCAGTTCAGGCTTGGGGGCTGAATAGGGGGAGAATACTTCTCTTGTACACTAGCTAAAATCAGCTAATTTTGGGATTTTTTTTCTTTTCTGGCTACTAAAGATACTATATGCCCTTTTACAAACTGATGCCAACTTGACTGTCAGCTGCATTAACAACTGGGGTTTCCTTTGAATGGAGACAGCTTGCTCTCCTGGCAATTCCAATCATGCGAGGAACTGGCAGGAGCGTATTTATGAGGAGCAGGAGTGCTCTGACAAATGGTCAGAAATGCCAGGCTTTTAAGCACACTGAATGTAGAGAAAAATAACTCAAGCGACACACCTCCATTTTCTACAGCCCCCGAGAGGAATGATCATAGTGTTCAAAACGGATTCACTGTACAAGCGCTATTCAAAAGGGCAGATGATGCCTAACCAGAATGGTTACAAAGCACTAGTGTTATACAAGTCAACGTTTTTTTATTCAACTGTCATCGAAATTTTTAATTCCTAGATAGTGCTGAAGTTACTACATATCTATTTTGAATACTAAACACTGTTGTTGATCTTATTTCTTCATGTACACAATGTCATTAGTTACTTTTGATAAGAAAAAATACATTTATGATAAAGTTGTCTTTATTATTTTATGGTATGATTCTTTACTTTGGTTAATTCTAGGACCTTACTTTTTCATTGTAGCTTGCTTGTACTTGATAATTTTCTGAATAAATCTATTTGATTAAAACTCTTAATTCTAGGAGTGATATTTATACACAAGTCAAGTACAATTAAACATTTCTGGAATTTAGATAAAATAGCCCACTGATGAAATTTTGTAACATACATAAATTATGTCATAAAATTCCAATTGTGTTGAAGATGATACTGGTAAGAGAAATGCAAAGACTCTTGCAACTGGGTACCAAATACATTTCCATAACTATTAATAAAAGCTAAGAATTAAACTTTTGTCTCTCACTTTTATAGAATGGTTCTGATTAATAAACAACACATCTCATATTCTTTCCATTGAAAACAAATTTCTAGTTGGAATGACTAGACAACTAACAATGATAACGACAAAATCTACCAACCAAATAAACACGAATAAGCAGAAACCCAAAACTCTGATTGACATAATTATAACTAAAAGCTAATGCACATACTGTATTTATATATATATAATACTGTATTTATATATATATCAGTACATACTGACATAATACATACTGTATTTATATATACATATCAGTATGTTAATTAATTTATTCAAAATGTTCTACTCCAGTGATATTAAATACATTGTTAAGATTAAAAATCTAATACTCCCAAGGTTAAGTAGTAGAAAAAAACTGATAAACTTTGGACTACTCAGTGCTTTTGGACTTTTTTTTCCTAAGAAAAAAACTGAAATAAATAAGATACATATACATGGAGACTTCTCTTCTTTATTTTTAAAAATAGAATATATACTTGTACACACAGCAAACAAATATATATATCTATGTAACACTGCTTTGTGGAAAATACCAGTTTATTACTTTCAAGTTCATGGAGCTTTAATTGGGGAAAAGGAAGATTAAAAAAAAGTAATTATGTACATTTCTAGTATTAATCTCTTTTAACCTTCTTTAATGGCAGGATCTAATTATTGGTACCAGAGGGAATGTAAAAAGAGTAATTAATAGGCTATGAAAAATCAAGTTACTTTCTTTATATGTCCTTTAATATTACAGTATTAGTCACTCGTGTGGAAGTCCTTGAACTCACCTAAAGTCACTTGAAATACACACTTCAGGCACCAAGATATTTTTTTAAAAATCATGTGATTTGATAATGACCGAGTTTACATTTGAAGGTTACTGTTAGCTACAAATGTCTGCCTTATTTAGTAAATCTAACACAGCGAAGAACCAGAAAACTCAACATTAATGAATGGAACAAATGACAGAATGGGTACAATACGAATTAGTGACAGAGTGGATGAGATGGAGGACAGCGGTGAGCGAGGCTTCCTCATGAAGCAACTGAGTCTCATATAAGAGCCAGACTAACTGCAGAAATTAAATTTGTGTCTTAGAAAAATATAGTAGTCCCTCTTTAGCCAGAGTATCATTCCAAGACTACCAGTAGATAATCAAGAATATTGAACCCAATACAGCCTATATTTCCTATATTTCTTCCTATACATACATACATGTGATAAACGTTTACCTTTTTTTTTTTTTTTTTTTGTTCCAGGGATCGAATTCAGGGCCTTGTGCTTGCCAGGCAAGCATGTAACCACTGAGGTAAAACCCCCGCCCCTACCTTTTCTTTAAAGGAAGCAATTTATGGCTTCTCATCAGCATTATTTGAACTGCCAGCTATTCTTTTGCTTCAGGAAAACTGCTAAGTGAAATAAGGGTCACTGAACAGCACTGTGATCCCATGGTGGCTGATCTGATACCCAAGACACTGCCAAGGGGCTGGATAAGGGAATCATTCAGGCAGCAGGATGGCGAGGGGCAGTGCAAGACTTCATCATGCCTCTCAGAATGACACACAACTTACTAAACTTCTAAGCTGTTAATTTCTGAAATTTTCCATGGAATATTTTCAAGCCTTGCTTGTCCGTGGGTACCTGAAGTTACTGAAAGTGAAAAATCATGAATTTATAAAGGGGGAGGCTACTGTATAAATCCCTAGATGTCGTGTATACCCAGAGACAGACACTTAGGAAAAAACAACGTTTGAATCTTAACTATACAGATTTTGAGGCTCTGCTGTCCTTGGGTTTCGAGGGGCATAGGTGATCTTAAGTTCCTGAGTGGAAAGATGTGCTGTGGAGCACGTGTAAATGCGCCACTGTTCATTCACCTCTTGTAGCCTACACGACAACAGGTCCACAGCAGAAAATAGGGAATTAGAAATTTATCTTAAGGTCCAATACTTGTCTCCCCATAGTAGTGTGGCAAAGAAAAACTGGTAGAGAAAGTCAGATCCATTTTATAGTTATTCTGTGTATTTTGTCACTGCATTCAATCTTTAGGATATGAAGAATGTGTGATGAAATTCAGGCCATGGAACTTAGTGTGCTCTTTGGATTTTAGTTGTTTTATTACTGTGCACTGAGCTATGTTTCTCTTTGTATCAGTCCGGCATGTGATTTGCGGCGCTTCTCAAATGTGTGATTTGCCTTTTGTCAGTTTTCAAAAGTGAGTAGCTATCATCTCCTCAAATACTGTTTCTCCACATTCTCTTTCTTGTTTCCTGAGACTCAAAATACATACATTCCAGACCTCTGTAATTGTGTCCCGTTTGTCTTTTCTGCTTCTATCAATATTTTCCACCTATCCTTTTGTACATGCAAATAAACTGAATTCTACCCTTTCAGTTCTAGAATATCCACTTGACTCATTTTAAGAGAATACAGTTCTTTGTCAAATTTTCTATCTTATCAACTTTGCTGAAATGAGTCACAGTTAAAAACTTAAAGCTGTTATCCAATACAGTGAGTCCCCAACAGTACTGCACACTATCGTGCTGCACAGTAAGCACACGGCAGCGCACCTGTGACGATGTTGGGCAGACATGTGAGCTACTTCCGTGACTGTTTGCATCTACTAATGTTTGTAGTATGAGGTCTGTTCATACCTGTGAGGGTGCTCAACTCGCACGTTGTAAATTGGGGACTTAGTGTAATCCCAAGCTCTGTTTCATTTATGGATCACTGCTTTTCTGATTTTTTTCTTCCTACTGATTTTTAGTCATTCGATCGTGTCTCTTGGCATACTCAGCACAGCCTTTTAAGGACTTCAAATAAACTTCTCGGGTGTCCCAGAGCCTCTCCTTGTTATGCTTCCTGAGCTCCAATTTCTGTATCCCAGTTCTAAAAGAATGTCAAAACACTGCTTACTACTGTAGTCTCTCAGCAGCTACTTTCAGCTTGTTTTCTTGGCCACTCAGTTCAAAGTTTAGAAAGTGGCAACTCTGAGGGCAAAAGCTGCACAAATGATTTTGTTTCCCTAGCTTGGTGAGTGCTGAGAGCTCTAAGCTCCCAGTTGCCATTTGCCTGTGTGACCTACACCATGAGTGGAAAAGAAAGGTGGAGAAAGTCTAGCTCCCCATAGCACGTCTGTCCCTTCCCCATGATTTTAGGTCCCTAGCTCCTGGCTGCCTCAGTTGTTCCCCAGGGCTTCCAATCAGCTGTTCAATGTACTTACTCTGCCGGGATGGCTTGGTCTGACATAGCTACACTGTCATAGCCAGAACCAGCAGACTTCTCACTTCACTGTATTTTTGTCATTTACCAGAATCCACTAAAATATAATTCTAGGATGAAAGAAATTCAATAGTGTTTAAAAGGACAAATAATTAAATGAGTAAAAAATTACCACCAGAAAAAAAGTTAAAATTAGGTGACATTTTGAAAGCTAGAAGACTTTTTCAATTTATTTTTAATAATCCAAAACATGGAATACTTTATGCAAATATCAAGCAAAATATGTGGGCTTTATCAAGATCTCCCTGTGACAGCAAAAGTGAAGTGCCTCTTTCAGAGAGACTGACCCTAAGTATGCTTAAATATGAATTACCAATCTAGTTATAAGAAATAAAAAGAATTGTAGGAAAGAAGGGTATGAAGCTGAGATGAAGGCAGGTTATCGTGTGTGACCATACCTCGCTAATTTCCGTTTCCTCTTGGCGGCAGCAGTCATTGCCATGTAGGATGGCATCATGCTTGACACAGGCACAGGATGCTTGGTTGAGAGTGAAGAAGGGTCAAACCTGTTGTGAAACAGTGAAAAGTAAAAAATAAAGAAGAGTAACTCTGATTTATACCACAGAGACAAGAGGCATAGATAATTCCATAAATGGAGAACAACGTGGTTTTAAAATATAAAGAGAAATATTTTTCTATAGTATAGAATTTCCCTCACTTGTGCTAAGGTTTCCCGTCTTTTAAACACCCTAAGCAGAGGTTCCGTTAAGAAAGTTCTGCATTCACCACAGCGTAGAAAGGTGTGGTGATCATGCAGATGAATGTTTGGTTACACTCCTTAGATGGGAAACTGTTTGTTACAGAGTGAGCTGAGTTCGATGAACATCAGTGGAAACTGGAATTTCCCTTAGTAGAGATGTTAATGAATAGCAAGTGTGGTAACTCTGCAGCAGTGGCCTGTGTTATGTAAGTATGGAGCACAAGAGCTCCATACTTACATAACACTGTATCTTAAGGTCTCTTCTCACTTAATGAAGGTGACTGAAGATGACAAATTTAAGACTTTCGACTGGATTCACACTCAAGTGAAATATGTGGGCTTAGTGTAGGGGCTGGGGATTTAGCTCAGTGGTGGAGTGCCTGGCTAGCAAGCGCAAGGCTCCGAGTTGGATTCCCAGCACGCTCCCCCAAAGAAAGACTTAGTGTAAACAAAACACTGTTTTGTAATCAAGGTAGCACATGTGATCTAAGAAATAAACCAAATATAGCTAAAGAAGGAGGACAAGTTTAAGAGTTGTGTTAAAAAAAAGAAAGAAAAGAAAAAAGAACTAGCAAACATTTGCTTTTCATACCTTTCTAAGGTGTTTTTGTTTGGTAGCGATTCTTGTTCAGGTATTTTACCCTTTGGGGTCCTGGTACCTTCACATATAGTAAACGTAGATTCCAAATCACTCTGCCGACATTCTGTTCTGCACTGAACTGGGGTGCCCAGCTCACCCAGTATTTTCAGAGAGTTACTACTGTTCACGTGTGAGCTGCTGGCCGGGAGGCTCACAGTATGTGAGGATGGTTTTATCAAGGCCACTGGAGATGGACACGGAATGGTTTTTCTATAGTTCTCTGGAGTATACAAAATGGGCTGAAGTTCTTTGCTGAGAGAATCATTGAGCTGAACACTTTCAGACAGTGTTGACTTCTGGGTATGTTCTGCTTTCAAAGGAGAAGGCATTAATTTTCTCCGAGTTCTTTTGTGTGGAGGAATTTTAAGCAGATTAGATTCACTTGACGATGTGCCTGTTCAATAAAATAAAAAAGTTCAATACTCTTGCCTAGTTTGCCAATAAGCTTATTAAAAATCACTAATAATGTAGTATTTTTCCGCCAACAGACAGAAATCTGAAAGAAAATAAATAAGTTATAAAGGAAGAAAATACGGTTTACTGCTAAAAACTTTAAAATTAAGTTAGCTTATTAGATATTCTATAACAAATAATAAATTGCTAATATCAATACCAGTTTACAAGTATAACTATCTGGAGACACTGAGAAATTGTGAAAACGACTTTCCAAACAAGTCTACCAATTCATAAGCAATTTTCCAGCTTTCATGTTTGACTTGAGTTTTAAGACAACAAAAAAGTACTCAGCATTTGTAGGAGAAGAGAGAATACTTGCCCTAGTGCAGCATATCACCCACTTACTATTACTATCGAGCAGAAGTCTAGTCTATGCTAACAAGAATGGCAGGAACCAGTAAAAGCCCAAGTTAATGGAAGAACTGTATGCTGGGATGACTGGTGTGTGACTAATTCAGCATTCTAGTTGCTTCGTTGGTTCCCGTATCATAAATAACTCGGATTTAGATTTAATAGCAAAGGTAAATGAACATAATCGGAAGAACTCAGAGTATTTTACCTCTTTCTACTTATAAAAGCCTCTTTCTAAAATGTCTTAATGATCTCTTCTCAGCTGTATCCTACAGCTTCTGTAGCTTTTCAAAACCATCTCCTGCTGCTTCTCCAACATCTGTGTTACTCTCCTTTTCCTCTGCCCAGGACATGTATACGCTTGTCTGAGGAGCAATAATTCACCCTCTAATCCACATTGTCTCTTATTTCTTTTTACCACTACTTTCTTACGCATGAGTCTCAACTAGATTTCTTAAAAACCCCTTTCTTTTCTCTTGAATTTGCTAACCTCTATGAATCCAACTTTCCTTACAGTTGTAGTTAAAACATAACTCTGTGTCATTCTTCCCATTCAAGGCTTTTAGTAATCCGCAACTGAAACTTAACATCTAGAGATTTTAGTAAAGGAATTCTTGGTCCTTGCTCCAAATTAAGAAAGAAACAATCAGTTTTGTTAGAAAGAACTTAAGTTTGGATTCCTACAATACTAGACACACTTGAATATTTAAGTATACAAACATCTCCCTAATACCTTTTATTAATGTCCCAATAACACAAAGAACTACATATGTGACAACAAACTTCAGCAACCCCACTGTGCTTGTCTCACCCATGCTGACCGACTTTCCCCTTCTGCTTACTTCATGGTGGCTGACAGGAAGTACCTTAGCTTGGAGTAGACCGCCCATCAAATCATGAAGTAAAATTCTCAATTGATGTTACATTTGCTTTACTATGTAATGTTAACTTAAACAGAGTAAATTTTACATATTTCAATAAAGCAATTCGTATTTTCAACCAAGTAAAAAAATACATGTGTAGCAGTAACCAATAGTCTCTGCACTATTCTTATTCTGTTAGTTCACAATAGATTCTGCTATGGCTAGGTTGACAATTACTCTCTAGGAAATACAATTTAAAAACAGGAAGGAAAATATGATCCCTCTTCTACTAAGGAATTTTACTTTTCTGAGAACTAGATAAATGAGATCTAGATCTTAAAATAATTTTCTACTCCCTTTAACATGACATTTGTCAAATTTTCCATTACTAGATATTTTTATACTAATGCTGCAGTGTAAAGACAGTTACTTTTCTCCACTGTGCTGCTACCACCAATTTGGTGGCTATTAATAGCTGGAAGATTAACTTCTTTTCCCATGAGAGGCAGCAGGGGTATAGAGGATAGAAAACTATATCCAGGATAGAGAACTGAATTGGGAGTCAGGAGACTTGAATTCTATTCCTGGCTTCACCAACAACTCACTTAGTGACCTTGGGTAACTCACTTAAAGCAGTGTGGGCATAAATACCCCCTAGTAAAAAAGGGATACCATGTTTTTACAGATGGAATTTTCTAGGATTAGATGACAGAAACACTTATGGTTCAAAGAAGGACTCTATAAATAGAAATATGCTTCAAATGTTAGCATCACAACTTTAACAGGAAAGGTAATTTACCTTCCAATCATCCATCAATAACCAACTTACGATAATCTCTAAAACAATACATTTCAAACAATATCTGACTTTCAGTTGATTAGATAATCAGTTTATCAAGTTAAAATAAGAACATACAAGTTTTATTTGCAAATGCAGGCTCAATAACAACATTCACACATTTAGAACAAAATAGAGCACGAAGGCTCAAGGAATAAGGATCACCCAGAATCACTATCTTGTACATTCTAGAGGGGGAATCTCTGGCCTGGTGACCTGGCATAGTCCTACTGTGTGGACCAACTTTCTCCCAACTGCTAGTAAAGAACATGAATCTGTCCTTTGAATAATCTAAACACAAACCCCAAGTGAAATTCAGGATGACCACTAACAATCCCTCCGTGGAAGGCATGGTTACATCACAATGGTACATCTGTAGCTAGTTTTCCTGTCCTAGATGACAAGCTGCAGGAGAAACACAGAGATGCAGTAGTTGATATAGACAAACATATTATTGCTTTTTGGGTTTGGAAGACATACTATAGACATATAGCATGTATTGGATACAAATCTAAAAGGTTCTTTACATTTTCAATCCTCTTAATTACTAAATCCCAAATAATAATATGAAAAGAGCAGATGGCCAATTCAACTCTACCCAAGGCTGACTAGTTGATAAGAAAGGTTCAGGAGATGACCAGAGCAAAAAAACAAGGTTTAAAGGTTTAGGTAAAAATTAAACAGTCAAGCCACTATAACTAACATAAAGGGATAATGACTCTATTAAGTTTTTTCTTTTCTACTACTATATATTTACAGGACAAAATGTTTACATTCCTTGTGTGGCATTGGTACATGCACATAACACATCTTAATTCCTTTTTTTCATCCTAAAACACACAATAACCACCTGACATTTCACTTTGAATGTGATTCCTAGAATATATAAATGTAATAAATTATTTTTAAGCTAAATTATATACCTTGAGAGAGCCTAGCAACTGCAGAGCCTCAGGTCAGGGACACCAGAGCTCATGAGCTGTAAGAGGGAAGGGACAGGCCAGGTCTAGGTCTGCTAAGAGAGGCGCTGTACTTTTCCATCAGAGGAAAAGGGTGTGCAGTACATTTCCAGAACAAGCTTGGGGTAGTTGTGCAGACACCCCTGCTACAGCTTGGGAAATAACCTGATAAGACTCCATCATTCTTGGGCCTACAGATTAGAATGGTAAAGTAGGAAGCTGGAGGCAGACTGTAATTCCTTTGGAAAAGCCCCACAGGAAAGGAATCAACATAGTTGCAGACTCAGGACAAGGGACCCTAACAGATAAGGATGATCAATGAAATACCTTTGCAATGGGGGTGCTACGCGGGTGGACAGGGAAAGAAAACAATGCATTCTTACAATGGGAAGAGAGAAGATGGGCAGCCATCCTTCAGTCTAAGGAGGAAGAAGCCCAGTGCGCCGTATGCTGGAATACAGGAGGTAGTGGGCAGCAATGTGTCTCAGAGTTTCTGATTTTGCTGTTTCTAGACTATCTTTTCAGGATTAATTCTCCCATACATTATAAGTGTACTGCAGTTCTACTGCCTTGGGATAGTTATGACCCACGAAATGTAAGTGATAATAATATGCATAATATCAAGACATTTACAAGAAAAAGTCACTGCTACTATTTTTAATCCAGGATGATTGTCTTATTTATGAAAGGAAAAAAAAGGTGCAGTCAGCTACAGTGCAAGAGCAACAATCTAAGAGGACTGCACCTTCATAAAGAATCACGCAGGCGCAGGGGTGCACACCTGCAACCCCAGTTACCCAGGAGGGTGAGAAAGGAGGATTCTGGTCTGAGGCCAGCCTGGATGGTTTAGCCAGACATCTCAAATCAATGAAAAGGGATGAGAGTGTAGCTCAGTGGAAAGCATAAGGCCACTGGTAGGGGAATTCACTTTTCATTTATCCAGTATTTATTAAGCTATGTTCCCACCAAGCAGGTCTTGGTAAGAGAATAGTAAACAAAGGAGCTATAAAATTGTATTTTTGAGGGGAGGAAGCAGATGACAACAAACAGATAAATTCGATGACAGATGAATTGTGAAGAGTAGAAAGTGGAGAATCAGAATAGAATGCTGAGAGACTGGAGGGGTGAATTTAACTGTGACGGCAAGGGAAGGCCATTCCAAGATGGGGTACGTGATCTCAAGCTTAAAGGCTATGAATGAGCCAACACTATAAAAATCCGGGAAAAGAGGCAGAGGAAATAACAAGTACACAGACCTAGCAGCGATAATAAATTTGTTGAGCTCTAGGAAGAGAGGGGGCTAATGTGTTTCAAGTGCAGTAAGTAAGAGGGAGAACAGAAATGAAAAGCAGCTATAGAGATCAAAAGGGGCTGGCTTATCTTAGGCTTTATGGACAAGATAAGGATTTGTTCATCCCAAGTACAAAGGAATATCCGTGGAGGATTTCAAGTATGAATATGGGGTTTGCTTTGCTTGTTGAGTGGAGAATGGCGTTTGAGGGGGGAAGAGAGGAAACAGGGACATCAGCAACAAGGCTATCAGCACAGCGCGTGCAGGTGACACGAGGCAGACGATGAGCACAGGGGTAGCAGCGATGGAGGGGTGTGGGAGCTGAACAATCAGACAGAACCGTACCACGTAAACCCACAACGTGCCGAAAGACATGAGCACGTGTGACTGGCTGACTCGAACAAGGAACAAAATGAGGAGCTGCATGACCCTGTTGGGATAGGCGGGGATTAGGTCCACACTGCCCTTGAATCCCAATTCTCACGCTCCAATCTGTCACACGAAGTCAGATAGTATTTGTACCTGACTTATGCATATCCTCCATGTATTTTACCTCTTCTCTCTAGATTAGAGTTCCTAAAACAATGTAGTTCTCATACCACGCAGCATAGGGTGTAATGACACCACCAACGAAAATGTTCTGCCCATGTTTAGTACAGACACACTTACATTTTTGATCCAAGGTTGAGGGAACCGAGGAGGTAGAGACTGAGGGTATGGAGGACTGACTGCATATTAATTCTACAAAAGCGAGTTAATACAAACCAACAACCTTCCCTGAAGCCACCAACCCTGCACCAACCCTTACTCCTTTAGACTTGGTGTGCCCGTGTCCGAAGACTCCTTCTCACCACCTCTGTGCGCTGGGCTTGAGTTCCTGACTCTACTCGTCAACTCTGATCCAGCTGACTGCAGATATCTGGGGATCTGAATCTTTCCCTCTCCCACTGGACGCTCATGGAGGCACCAGACGCTCGGGGTTTGAGGATGCAATTTCCAACTCAGAGATGATGCATGTTATCATCATGCTGAGGCCAAGAAGGGGAAAGAAGTGGAGGACGGACAAGTTGGAGATGGTGCCAGGACAGGCCTGGCAGATAAAGGAGATACTGAAAATGAACTTTTGCGTCTAGGAAGTTGCAAAGGACAAAGCACAATGGGTGAGTGAGGTTAAGCCAGCAGAATGATATGAAGAGACACTGGTCTTTTGCCTCTCTGCAAATTCATCTGTAGAACAGATTTGTCCTCTGTTTTTGACACAGACATACTATGATTTCAGATACAAGGATTAACTGCTACACTCCTAATATCTTGGTAATTATTGTATTCAGCTCTTTAAAAATAAGCCAAGGCATTTTAGCCCATGTTTGATGAAGCTTGAAAATGCAAAATACAATCTTTCGATGACTGCATTTTGGCCTAAGAGGATGCAAGATATTAGAATCTTTCCTTTTTGGCAGATGAGGAAGTTAGGAAGGCAAAGAACACTTAAAGAGCTTCTCCCAGGAGGAAATGGCACTTGGTGGGCTTTCTCTTGCACTATCTCATTAAGAAATATCCATAGTACGAGAAGACAGATGAAGGTTAACTTTACAAGACAACTAGGCAACCCAGGTAGGAACATCCAGATTCCATCCCGAATCCTTTTAAAATGACCACAAGATAAAAGCAGGAGAAAGGGTTAGGGATTTAGGTCAGTGGTTAGAGTGCTTGTCTAGCAAGCACAAGGCCCTGAGTTTGATCCCCAGTAGTAAACAAAACAAAACAAAACAAAACAAAACAACAGGAGAAAGGCTGCCCTAATGTTGCTAGTAGAAAAGAATCGCTGGTGCATCAGAACAGTGAAGGACTCTCTGAAAAATACTGTGCAGCTAGGACATGAATACAGGAAGGCACAAAGGAGAATGACTTGTAATAGTCCCTACTCTGCATCTTTTCATCCTATCTCAGGAAGTTAAGACAGTGGCAGGTGTCCCTGAAGTGCTTTAAATTAAGGCCAGAAATGAGGAGGTAGGTAGGATGGGGGGAGAAGGTGATTTCAGGCTTTGGTATACACAAGAATGACAGCATCTGAAGACCAGCAGTGGTACTAAGATGCCCGTTGATCCACTCGTAGCTCAGCTGTTCCTGAGCAGAAAGGAGTATGAGACAGAACGTGCTCGCCCTGGGAGGCCCAGGACACAGGACACACGGACAAAATGCTCTTGGGGAAACTGAGACTACCTGCGATGCTGTTTCTTTTGTATAATCCCTGGACTGCTGGATCTGGAAATGATAAAGTATTTTCTTCCTTTTTTATTTTAGAGGGAGTCTTACTACGTAGCCCAGGCAGGTCTTGAACTGGTGGGCTCAAGTGATCCTTCTGTCTCAGCCTCCCGAGTAGCTGGAGCTACAAGCATGTGCCACTATAATGGGTTTTCCTTCTTACTTTTATAAATACAAGTATACTTACAATAAGCAAACAGAAAGTTCCCTGGACTTGTGAAAGGAAGATACAGGGGAACGGTAGAGACAGTGTACAAACCTAGGCCCTCTGATGACCTAGCTGTCCCAATCTTCACCACTATAGGATGGTGAATTCCTGTCCCAGGGGAATGAAGTCAATTAGGCAACACTTAATTAAAACACGGAACATTCAGGATTGCAGTGTAATTTGAAATTACCACTTAACAGATTTGATGATATGGGAAAAGTTTTATATAGAGCATGATCCCAATTTTGACAAAACCAAAAAGAGAAAAAAATAAACCAAAACTAAGTCAAAGTGTACACAAACTCTACAAGCAAAAAAAGGTGGAAAAAAGAGTCAAAAGAAATACAGCAAAATCATGAACTTCCTAGGCAGATTACAGCTGAGAAAATAATGGGCAATGTTATTTTCTATTTTCTATAATAAATCTATAGTGCTTCCATAAAATTATAAATCACAAGAAACAAACCAACACACACAAAAAAATCAGGAGCAATGTCTGAGGAGTGGGTGGGTAGGAAGCCATTAAGAAACCAGGTTTTTAAATCTCCGAGGGTTTCTTGAAGTCTGGGGCAGAGGTGATGATGCAGGAGCAGGGGCTGCAAGTCCACATCAAGCAAGGGGACCTGACTCCCCTCAGCTCTCATCCTGACCGTGCAGCCACCACCCCTACCTGCCAGGCTCACTGCTATGTGTGTCCCATTATTCTGCTCAAAGGTTTGCTCTCCGGCCAAGTAGCAGACTTGGGGGATTAAGTAATTGCTAAACAGATTTCTCTACCATCTCTCTAAAATACTGGCAGCTAGGTTGATATATCCTCTAACTGGGAAATCAGAAAGTTCTTTTAAAGTGAATTAAAAAAAAAAAAAAGACAGGTTCTGACATTGGCAGGTTCCCCTAGATTTTTTAGCTTACTGGAAAACAATGTAAGCAAAGCTTTGTTCGCCAATCCTGCCCTGATCTTTATAATACATATCGGTTGCTAGCTTAAGAGATATTTAAAATATCAACAGGATTCTTTGAGGGATCATTTACAAAATTAAAAATGTGCCTTTCAAGATAAAGTGGTTAATGTTCTAATCTGTTACTGTATTATGGCTAGAGATTCCTACTTTATAAAATTTACTTTTCTTCCTCTTTTTCTTTTTACCATTTTTTCTTTTTCACAATATCTATTATACCTTTTTATCCTTATTTATGCTTATGGTTTCTCATGTCAGAGAAATAATTCAACATGTACTCATGTGTATCTGATTTATTTCACTTAAAAATATGTTCTCAAGGTGCATTCATTTACCTATGTTTCAAGTTTATCCTTTTTTATGGCAGTGTACTCCACTGTGTAGAAAGAAACACATCTTCCTTAGCCATTCATTAGTTGCTGAGCATTTGGGTTGTTTCCAAGACTCAGCTATTACAAATTGTGCTGCTATAAACATGGCTGTCCATATACTGCTATAGTAAAAAAATTTTAATTCTTCTGGGAAGATATCAAGAAGAGGAATACCTAAGTAAAATGGAACCTCTAGTTGTAGTTTTCTGAGGAATCTCCACACTGATTTCCACAATGGCTGGACCAGCTTATATTCCCACTAACAGTGGAGGAGGGTTCCTTTTTCCCCACAACCCTGGCAGCATTTGTTATTGGTTGATTTCTTGATAATAGCCATTCTTTCTGGAGATGGAATCTTAGCATTGTTTTAATTTGCATCTCTCGAATGACTAGTGATGTTGAACACTTTTGCATATATTTATTTGCCATTTGTACTTCTATATCTAAGAATCGTCTATTCCTTGCAATTGCCCATTTTTGGACTGGGTCTTTAAATCTGGAGGGAGGTCTGATTTTTTTGAGTTCTTTATATATTCTAGATGTTAGACCTTTGTCTGAGGAATAGCTGGCAAAAATTTTTTCCCACTCTGTGGGTTGTCACCCCACTCTGTTAGTGATTTCTTTTGTTGTGGAAAGGCTTTTCAATAGGATGTGATCGCAACTGCTGATTCTTTGTATTATTTCCCGTGCAGTCTGAGTTCTGTTCATAAATTTTTTGCCTACACCTATGTCTTCAAGAGTTCTTCCTAACCTATCTTCTAGCAGATTTAGTGTTTCTATTTTAATGTTCAGATCTCTGATCCACTTCAATTTTAGCTTAGTACATGGTGAGAGACAAGTAAATAAAACTATTGTAAATAAGGATGGGAGGGGGATGGAAGGGAGGGGTGGGGAAGGGGGGAACCAAGATATATCATGTATATGTACAAACTAACTATGAGGAATGTGATCATTATGTATATGTACAATGTACCACTGAATGTTCTTGGTAAATAAACAAAAAAAACAGAATTACACTGAAAAAAAAAGTTCCTTTACTGTAAGTCCACAGACAGACACAGACAAAAACATTTTGGGACTGTCAAATTTTAAATGCTTCTAAAAAGATTTCTGAGTATTAAAACTACTTTTAAAATTAACTGCAAATACAGGCACTAAAGTGATTAGATGGACCAGAAACACAAGTATTTTCATCATTAATAGCCCAGATTCTAAATGTTACACGAATTGGACTGCAAGTATATTGACATTTATGTTTTGCGGAGCCTTGTGTAACACAAAACAGGCACTGAGGCTCATGCTGGGATGCTGCTCAGCAGCAGAGTGTTTGCCTAGCACTCATGAGGCCCTGGGTTCGATACCCAGTGCTAGGGAAGTAAACACATACACACATATACCACAGCTTAAACACAAAATAAAATCAATAAAAGTCATAGTAAAAACAGAATTAAATTTTTCTGACGCACTAAATTACATTTGCTCAGTGGTTATATCAAATTATGAATAAATATTTGGTGACTGGTTAAGTGCTAATAAAGAAGTAGAAGTTCAGATACTCATATGCCATTTACTATTTTTTTCAAATTTTGGGGATTTTATGTTTGATACTAGCATAATAAAAGCAACAAAGTAGGTGTTTTTACTTTGATAATGAAATGAGTGTCTAATGAAATACATGAAAAAGACATTTGACAAATTGACTGCATATACCTGTACCTTAAAGGAAATATATAAAATATATATTTATTGGTTGTGTTCTTCTCTAAGCTAAATAAATCGACTCCCATATTTGTGTCTTTCAAATATTTCATTTTTCCCAAGAAGTCTATCCCAACAGATTTGGCTGAAGACTCTGAACTGTTTCTAGAAAAAAACGTTTTTTCATGTATATCTTCCTAAAAGTATTTTTAAGGAATGCTGTTATTTTAATTTTAAAAGATTTTAAAATAATTTTTATTATAAAAATTTCCTTAAATGTAAGTTAGAACTGTTACATATTTATACACGACATTACATATAATATACACAAAAATATATTATGTACATACTTTTTACCTGATCCTGTGACAATAATTGGCTAAACCAGGACAGAAGAAATAAGGTAGGAAGTTAAATCTCCATCTCTCCCAAGCAGAAACTATAATATCTATACAAAGATGAGTCAAGAAATAGACAACGTAGTTTATAGAACCACTGGGTAAATACCAGAGGAGTGTTGTAAGTCATCCAGCATGCATTTCTATAGAAAAGAGAGACTGTTTTAAGTCTATTTTTTAAAGAATGGTTTTACGCAAAACTGGTATATTTTCACATTTAAATTCTTCTTGTAATTACAAAAAAATTCTTAAATTACTGCACTGAAAATGACAAATCATGACCAAATAATTTTAAACCAAATGTTTGGTTTTTACCCCATCCCTATTAGAGGAGAAAAATACTTAATAAATTTATAAATGTTTTGTGGAAGCCAATGGAAAGCCTCAAGTAATACAAACCCTGCCTACTGTGTGACAGCCCTGTATCAGAGTGCTTGCAGGGCCACAGCGAGCAGCTGGAGTCTCCACTTGAACCTCAGATTAACTAGACACCAGGAAGGCTGCTGCGGCGGGACCTCCCCCACAGAATGAGAATTTACTATGAGGTGATCTCAGGATGAATTTACACTTCTTGTTTTATAGTTTGTTATTCACGGCTAGCAAGTAACATGCTCAAAGCCATACAATCAATTACATTTGCTGCTGGTAGAGATGAATTCACAACCACTGGTCTTCCAGTTTACTGCTCATTTACCAGGAAGCAAGTCAGGTAGAGAAACTGTATAACACATGCAAGTAATGTAACAAAGACCGATACAGATCAAACCCACTTTGTAGACCCCAAAATACCAGTAGATGGTAACATAGTGCTTTATCCCCCAAAATAAAATGCTATCATCTCACTACTGCTATTAGAAAAGAAAAGAAGTGGATTACATATGGAAACCTTTATAATTTAAAACTGGGTCACAATAACAATTAAAACCCTAGCATTTGTAAGACTGTGGGTTCAATCTCCAGCATGTCACATACTGGGCAAAGGCTCTACAACTCATGTATGTATATGTATTCATCTTTGGGTATACGTATGTGTGAATCTGTCTATCTCAGGAAAGGAGTGCTATAAAATTAGTAAGAAAAGAGCTAACTGAAAAACCAGGGAAAGGATATGAACAGGCAATTCAGTAGTAATGCTAATTAGACTAAAAGCACATGACAAAATGTTCACTTCCATTTATGATGGTGGACTGTACATAGTTGTAATAGCTATGGGGGTGCAATGTGACACTATCAAATGCTTTAAAAACATATATACTCCTTGATGTAGATAGTCTACTTCTACAGATTTAGCCTAAGGAAATAATTAGACAAATTGCCAAATAAATACACACAGATGTATAATGGGGTATAACTTCTAAGAGCAATAAAGTGAGAACAAAACAAATGTTTATCAGTAGGGGATGAGGTAAGTATGCAGTGATTAAAAATGACATATTCATATTTACTGATAGGAAAATGTGTCCCTAACACATGGCTCAGTAAAAAATGAGCTGGTTATGAACTATACGTATAATAGATCTTACTGTTTTTGTTTAAAAAAAAGTCAACTGCATGTGTATGCTTAGAAAAAAAGTCCAGTAGGTTATTATAACAAAATATTAATATAAGTTAATGAAAAATATCTTATTTTTATTGGTTTGACTTGTTCTAAAATCAAGGTAAACATTTATTACTAAGATAATACCAAGTTTAAAACATTACTGAGAGGGGTAAAAACCAAAAAAGAATTATTGAAAATATTCTCTCCAGCTATCAGTAAAGTTAGTTTGCTTGTGAGAGGGAAGGTAATGTGCAATAACAGCTGTAACGGTGGGATTAAAAAAACAGATATGGGGTTGTGAAGGAATACGTGTCAGCCAGGTCAAGATCCCTTAAAAGGGAAGTCTCACAGGGCAGATTTACGAGCAGATTGGGGCCAGATGCTGTGCCAAGCACAAGGAAGCTTGCAAGGGTCCCCAAAGCACTTGGCTCACCAGAAGGAAGGTGTTTGGTGGCTTGTGAAGGGCAGGCCGGAGAGGAGAGAGACAAGAAAAATGGAGGCCAGTTTAGATGTCACTGCAACTATTTACTCCTTATTTCAAATTTTCTCAAAATGTCATAAAATAAATTGAAACAAGAAACACTATTCTTTCTTCCCTCTTGGTTTTATATAAATCCCTAAGACACAATTACTGATTGGCAATTCATGAGGTTTTGTAATGCAAGGGGTTCCACATTTATTTTTTACTCTCTGAATGTTTCACAGATGATTCCTTTAAATAAAGCAACTAGATAATTTATTGCTAATGAGTTTACAATCCCTCTCTTAAAAACTGGACAGGCTTTTGAGGTCATTTTTTGATGTGCCATATCATGTGTTCTGAATGATTTTACCCAGAGGAACTAATTTATCAAAAGTGGAAGGCTGCAAATGTTGAAAGATTTACAGAGCTGCACATTAGCGCAAAAAGCAGAATGCAGTATTTAGCACACATGAGTCACAGGCTTCGAAGGAGGACTCATGACAGGCAGACAGTGATGAATGGGATTAGATCTAATCGAAGCTTGGTACAAAGTCATGGCAAGGGTTCTTCTTTTGCTAGCACTTCTGTTAATACATACGCAAAGAGGTATTTTTGGAAACTATGCTAAATCAAAATTAGGTGGCAAAGTTCTAAAGTGAAATCAAATATTAATATATGCATTTCAATAAACACTTGTAGGCTACAAATGATTGATACAATTACTGTACTAATCATAAATTTGGATTCTTTTAAATAGCCTGTGACTCACGGAATTCATAGTTGGAGAAGATGCAGGTGAATGAATTTTAACTCTTTAAAAGATAGGCAACTACAAGGTACCACCAAGCTGACCAAGTGAATGCTTTCCAGTGCATCTGTGACGGTGCTGTGGCAATGGCAGCATCAGTGCCAACACAGATACCATCAGCTGTATACAAAATATTATAAAAGAGAATACACATAAGAAAATTGTTCCAGACCTTTAAAAAAAATCCAGCATTCTATGAGTAATAAATCAACCATAACCTTTTGATATTTGCCTCTGCCGAAATAGCAGAGATCATGTTTCCTGTTCAGTTTCATATCCCAGTATGTATTCACTTACTGAGGAAGGAAAAGGGGACAATGTGAAGAGCCTTTAATTTACAGCAATATTTGCAGTCGCAGATGAATAACTAAACACTCTCTTATCTATGTGAGGACTAAGGGTCAAGAGAAATGTATTTAGAGCTATAAGCATGACTTAATACTACTGGTAAGGGTTATATTTTGTTGCCAAGTGGGAAAAAATGTGGAAAATTTAGTTTAAAACATTTTTGCTACCTTGTATTTGTTATATGAAGTAGCAGGATGGAGATAATCCACCTTTTCACATGAAATTTCCTTGTATTCAAGTAATTTGAGGGAAAATTTAAAGTCTACATTCAATTAGAACTCTATATTCAATCAGAATATCTCTACTATAACAGGCTGGTTTCTACTAGGATCTTTTATTGTGCTTTTAAGATAAAGCCACTAACACACGGTGCAAAACTTTAAAAAAAAGGAAAGGTTAGAGACAGAAATCTTACTAAATGTGAGTTTCCAGATGGATAATGAGGAAATCTTGACTTTTCATTTAATGTCAGAAATTTTATCAGTTCCATAAATAAACTTGCCGTCAGCACCCCCATCCTGCCCTGCACTACTGAACGAACTTTCTGTTTTCTAGACCCAAAATGGGTACGTGTTTTACCCTAAGTAACATAAATATCTATCCCAAAATCTACAATGATGATATTGGCAAAGTATTAAAATTAACAAAATTAAAAATTTGCCTTTTTCCTGAATGAAAAGTAATAGAAGTTTATTAATAACGAAATTTCTAATGTTTATTTTGTAGGTATAGCAAAGAATATTTTAAAAACAAAGAATAATGCAGGGAGACTAGCTCTGCTACAAATGAAAAACGATTACATTGTATGAAGTATTAAAATATTAGCTCCTGGTCCTAGAGAGACAAACAGGCAAAAGAATAGAGCCAAAATTCAAAAAGAACAACTGCATGACTACCTAGTGTCTGTAAAATGTCAGGATGCTGGAGGGGGAAATGTATACACGTGTGGACACACTCAATGATGACAGGCTACTTAGAAGAAACAAAGTTAGATTCTTACTTCTCATACCAAAATAAATTAGAAAATGGAGGGAACAATTTAAAATTTATAGAGGGGAGGGCCTTTTGAAGAATGATTCCCAAGGCACTGAGAAAAAGTTTTATCACCCATAAGTTTGAAAACTTCAGCATTAAAATGGGCACCTCAAATACAGTTAAGAGTAAATGGTAAAATTTACATGAAAAATATAATTGCACCACGTATATGACAGGAAAGAGTTAATACTCCCTGGTGATCTCATCTTGTCCTATGGCTTTAAATATCATCTAAATGCGAACACCCCTCAAATTCTGTGTTTCACTTAGACTCTTAACTGCCTACATGATGTCTCCAGTTGGATATATCTTGGACAAGTTTAACATGCCCCAAACTGAATTCCTATTTTACCACCTCCACTCCGCAAACTGTTTCATCCAGTCTTCCCCATCTTGTTTAAGGTGGGTCCTTTCATTTAGATGTTCATCTAAAAAAATCTTAGCCACTCTAGACCTGTTTCTTCTACTCAAAATATAATTTGTCAGCAAATCCTGCTGGTTCTACTTCCAAAGTATACTGGGACAGGGTGTAGTAGCACAGGCCTGTAATCCTAGCATTGGGAAGGCTGAGGAAGGAGGATCGCCACAAATGCAAGGCCAGCTTGGGCTACAAAATGAGTTCAAGGCCAGCAAGATCCTATGTAGCGAGACCAGAACAAAACAAAACAAACAAATTGCAATCTGACCTTCTCTCATCAATCCTACTGTTATGTACCTGTCAGGCCGTACGTGACCTTCCTTCCTCCCCCACTTCTGTGATCCCAGCATTTTCATTCCTTCTCTTTTCCTTTCCAATGGCCATATGCCCTCTGGGCCACTCTGAATACGCCAGGCCAATTCCTACAGAGATTCTGCACACTGCCTGTTTCCTCTACTGGATGGAGGTTCTCCTCCCAGATACACACAGGAGTAACTGCATGCATCCCTTCACGCTTTATCAGGAGCTCCATCTGCCCTGACCACCCTGTTTAAAATGGCAAATTCTCCTCCCTGCTTCTGTTACTAAGCTTCTTCCTTTGCTGCTTTTCACGTAGCATGCACCACCTTCTAAGATTCTGTCTAATTTATTATACTTACTTTCTCCACTAGAAGGTAATTTGCACCAAGTTGGGGACAGTATGTTTTACATGGTGGCACACTCCTTAGCATCGGACAAGTAAGTGCCCGGCACACAGGAGAAAGTCAGTATTGTTGGTGGACGAATAAATAGCCTCGTACTTAAACTCTTGAACATAAGCAATAATTTTTGCGAAAGACTACTATACCAGAAGAATGTTCAAATGAAGGGTGGGCAATTCATAGAAAAGAACACAGACCCTCAAACAAATAAAAAAAGGATCATATATCCCAGAAAATAAAATGATTCAGCAATTCATATTATTGGGCTATTGTTTATCTTTAGAAACGCAAACATAAACTGCTTTTTTCTATTAATATATTTCAATATTCTAAGACTAAGAACAATAAATGTTTATAGGTAGGCTCATATGCATCTTTCTTGCTATTCTTTGACTCTACTCTTCATGCATACAACATACATAATTCATGGAATGGACAAGACATATAAGCAGTCTATGAAATCATTTGAAGAAAATTATAAAATAACAAACCCAAAATTAAACATAATAAAGCTGAAAGTCACCCTCTGATACATTCCCAAAAGTACTTATTTGTAAAATGCAACATGTCTTTGATAATCTTTCCTTTTCAAAATCAGAAAAAGAATTCAGAGGCAAATAAAGGTTTTATTGCTGCCAAGTAGAGTCTATATAATTATAACGTACATGAAATGTGGATTTTTAAATAAAGAATAATGACCGTCAAATAGCAGGTGGTCAGTATTTCTCAGTCTTAGTGCTAAAACTCTACTTCCTTTCCAACATCTTGAATCTATTATAAAGAAAGAAAAAGGCCCCAAAAGTAGAAAAGAATCTGAAAAAAAATTTAAGTTTCACTTTCTAAAGATCTCAACTAGATCAAGTCGAATAACAATAATGTTTTATTAAAGAAAAAGAAAATACTACATTCGTGAAATATATCCAACTTCCCTATCACCTTAATGTATAATATAGAGATCCTCTGCTATTAATAAAGATGTAGTTAATTGAGACCACCATCTTCTCTGAAGGCCACTGGATAAAGTACACAGGGCACCTGTGTGAGGGTACTGGCTTGCTGACAGGCCTGGAGAGAGCCAGATGGGGTAGCTCAGGAGGGCAATTTCTGCAAGTGGCTCTTGGAGGTGTTTGTGGAGAGCAGAGGTGGAGGGAACTTCAGTGACCATGGCATGGCTGCAGAGAGGGGACAAAGGGCTTTGGGTAGCCTGCTCCTCAGGAAACTCCACAATGGGACAGAGACAGATCCGAGTTTATAAAAGTTAACAGTGCAGTCTGGTCCAAGTATGGATACACCAAAATAAATACAAATGAAGTGTTATTAAATCAACCAACTTAGGGTATGTGAGTGTCTATCAAAGAAACACACAGAAACAAAAACCCAAAACAAAGAAAACAATCCCACTAAATCAAAGAAATAAAGAATATATAACCAAAGAAGAAATAATCCCACAAGTAATCTACGAGTTATAAATTTTGAAAGACTATATGCTACTATTAGTGTTATTATTTTATATATGTGCTACCAAAGCAGGCACTCCATTAGTGTTATTATTATTTTGGGTTTACATAAAGATGAACAGGTATCCTCATGTACACTGATATAACAGACTGTAGTATCTCTTATCCAAAATATGTGGGACTAGAATTATTTCAGATTTCTAATTTTTTTAAATTTTGGAATATTAGTCTTTATGGTTCAGCTTTCCTAATCCAAAGATATTGGACGCTCTGAAATCCAAAGCAATCTCATCTTATGTCAGTGCTCAGTGTCGGGTTTTGGAGCACTTTAGATTTGCGACACTTGGAGTGGGTGCCCTTAACCTGTACAGTGCCTTTGTTTTCAAAGACAAATTTGATATAGGATGTATTTAAAAAAAAAAAAATCTGTCCTCCAACCCAGTAAATCAGTTTCTAGGAATCTACTGGACACATGTAAATGTGAACACACAAGTATATTCTTTGATGCACTGTTCACCCACAAAACACTGGTTAAGTAAATTATGGTACATCTATTTCTTGGATTCCCAAAACTTAAAGAGACATAAATTCTTTATGTAAGTAAGCTAAACATGTTCATAATAAACTAAATAAATGAAAAGTTGCAGACTAGTATGTATAACATACCACCATTCATGTGAAAACCAACAAAAAACCCCTAGAAGACACCTGCATGCCCCCCCAACCCCCACTGCCCAAAGCAAAGATAACCAGATAGTCAATATCTCAAAGACAGAAAACAGGATTGGGGCTCTAGGGACAGTCAATGAGGACATTCTACTTCTTATGTTCCACACTGTCTGAATTATTTTTAACCAAGATTACATACATGTCAGTTTTGTGATTAACGTATCTCATACACACATCTGAAAGACAGTCAGATACGCTGATAGAAAGAGTATATTCTACACTGTTAGTTATTTCAAGAAGACATTATCATATATTATAGAATATTACATACTTTTAGTCTTTAATAGAGGGTAAATTTTAAAGAAGGATGGGAAGAAAAGTTGTTCTCTCAAAATTCAGTACATGGTTTTATTGCCAGAGCTATTTTGAACATCAATGTATACTTGTTCTTAGCGCCTAGGAAGATGCGTGTTAATTGAAATGACTTTGAAGCTGATTTCCATATTAATTCCCATAAAATAGCCACGTGTACTGAAAATTAACTACTCTGGAGCCTGACACATAAAAGAATCTCTTCAGAAATAATGTTACTGTTTAATTAATAAAATAAAAGCTGTACTTACAACAAGGAAGCGACTGAACAGGTCCAAGTTGTGGAAAGGTCATCAGAACAGAAATCCCTGGTAGATCCTTTTGGTTTGGAGCTTCAGTAGTCTGATCTGCCCAAACCACCACTTTTTTCCTCTCTACCAAATGTTCAATTTCTTTGAAGTCAGACTCAAAAGCAGCACTGGACAAGCCAGCCTCTTTTAGGGTGCAATACTGTCTTCTCAGGGTTGGGAGTAAAGCATTCAGCACTCTGTTGCATAGAAGATGACGAGAGAGGAAAGACAAGCACTAATGTTTAAATACGCTATGTACAGTTCTTCCACCTAACACCCGTAGTACTGGCACATCATTAAAGCGATTTCCTGTGTATGCTGTATTTTAAAAAATGCTATTGCAATCAAATACTTGACAAACTTAATTATACATTAAGTACACACTAGAAACAATCTTGGGTGGAAATTATAGGAACCAGGCCCTCTTTTTGGACAGTCTTCATACACTTGTTGTTGCCACTTTCTCCACTTTCTGGAGCAGTTCTAGAAGTCTTCTTCCCTGAGAGTCTTTGGTTGTGTTGTGATGGCTGCCTCGACATCAATCAAGCCAAAATGTTCACCTTGCACGGTCATTCTGAGTTTGGGGAAGAGCCAGAAACAGCCTGGTGCCAGGTCTGGCGACTAAGGTGGACAAGGACATCCCACAACATTTTTCTCTGCCTGGCTTTCCGGTGGATGACAG
Source organism: Hystrix cristata (assembly GCA_004026905.1). Taxonomy (NCBI): domain Eukaryota; kingdom Metazoa; phylum Chordata; class Mammalia; order Rodentia; family Hystricidae; genus Hystrix; species Hystrix cristata. The sequence continues at coordinate 40,153 of PVJO010005724.1, read as the reverse complement.
CAGCAACATTATTGTATTTTTATTCACGCCTTATAAAGACAGTCATGAAAGAGGACTTCACGAACAGCTTTAGAAAATGGCAAGAACTGTGGAATAAGTGTGTTTGAAGTAAGGAGGAATATTTTGAAGGAGATCAATGACAATGTGTCTTCTACTGTAATAACTGTGTTAAACTCTGTAGAATAGGTAAATCCACACACTTACGCCTCAGTCTGCCTGTGTTGCTGCTCTTGAAGGCAAGCGAGATCTATCATATGTCTAATTTGTGCTTTCAAGTCTTCATTCTGGAGGTGTAAATGGTGAAAATGAAGATCTTTACTGAGTTCCTAGGAAAAACAATGCAAAACATTATTTTAGATTCTTCTAAGCATATTAAAATCATACCATTAAAAAAAAACTTATTTTATACTGGTACCAAAAGCTCTCAACTTTTGAATTTCTTTTTTTTTTTTTTTGGTGGTGCCGGGGATCGAACTCAGGTCCTTGTGCTTACAAGGCAAGCACTCTAATCACTGAGCTAAATCCCCAGCCCCCCCCCTTTTTTTTGAATTTCTTCTTTTTTTTTCAACTTTTATATAGATATATAGATAAAATATGTTTACAAAGAGTTTGGAAAATAAAAGTTCTGGTACAGGTAATCTACAACTTACCAGCAGGATAAAATTTGAAGTTTCCTTAGAAACTGAACATTAGGAATTCAGAAGAAATACTACTTCATGGTCCATCCACCTTGTTCACAATGTTGTGAAAATACATTCATAGGGCTGGTTTTTGCTGAAATGCCACTTCTACCGTTTCAGTGTGGGTACTCTCTACCCTCTAATACTGTCATAGCATTGGTCAGTAACAATTTCATTTATTTATCCACTTTATTAATAGCTTCTCAGTTTGTACGAGAATGTAGGGTTCACTCCTGGGACAGGGGCTATGTTGGATCATTCAGTGTCTGAAGGTATTTGCCCATACTGGCTCTCATTAATAGCATCACCGTAGACAAAAGCAAATCGTTACATATTGCCAAAAAAGTCTTTTGTAACCTTCCATTTTCTTAAGCTTCACCTGTATAGGGAGACCTGTCCTCAAATCCGCAACCTAGCAAATCTTAGGTACAAAAAGATACCAGCTAAGTGGTTACACTGAAATATGAACGATGATAATCCAAAAACATTTTTTGCATCTTTGAATGGGAAATTTCAGTCCGTATAATGAAAAAGAGCAATTTTAGGGGGACATTTTGAATAACTGAGCCTGGAAACTTCCTCCTAAAAAAATCCCCATAATCCATTTTATCTATTCAGTTGAAGTCTCCTTTATTATCCAGGTGAATTTTGATTCTCTAAAATCTAGTTGTTCTTTCTTTTTTTTTGGTGCCAGGGATCGAACTCAGGGCTTTGTGCTTGCTAGGCAAGTGCTCTAATCACTGAGCTAAGTCCCCAGCTAGTTGTTCTTTCTTTTCCTTTCAAAATACTTCACTACGAACAGGACTATGATTGAAAGCAATGTTACTCCACTGGTCTGAGATATATTAAACACAGGATTGATTTATATAATTTATGCTAATACTTGAATGGGCTTTAGAACACTTGAATGTTCTAATTTTTCTTTAGAAAAATTCTATGACCCTAGAATGATCATCTTAGAACACTGGCCTGAGTTATGTGATTTTCAGGCATAGATTTGCTGTTAATACGAATGCCAACTTAAGTCAAAATATATGGCTTTATGGAGATCAGTTTACTTGCCTTAAATTTAACAGCTGGATCAGATGATCCTTTCTTTCCAATTAGAAAAATCAAAGAATTATATGGTGGTACCTCAGTTCACAAGCTTAATTCTTTCCATGATTCTGGTCACAGAATTCGTTCCATGATTCTGGATGCAATCAAAATTTTCATTCAGAATCATGGAATGAATTAAGTTCATGATGAGGTACCACTTGTAACAGTGTAAATATGTTTGTCAAATAATTCTTCCTCTCTATTTTCCTAAAACACCCTCTTTTTTACAAACATTCTTTGATAGTTTTATTCCTTTATTTTCTTGAGTTACTCTCGGGTCTTAAGTTAGGTTGCCATCTTTGGAAAACCAAGCTTGTAAATGGAGTCTGTTCTTGCCAACGCACTAATGACTCAATCTAACAGAAAGAGCAGAGCCTATGCCAAAAACTCCAAGTGGGCTGGGGCGGCTGAAGGACCCAGTATCAGGAGAGTATCAAGTACCAGACCACACTCGGCCTGGTAAAGCACAGTGGAGCGTTCACACGAGGGAGATTGGTGCTGACACTGGCACTATATGATCAGGGTTATGTGGAGAGAGTACATTACCGTGAGACAGGACCAGATGCACACAGACCAAATGCAGTGGCCCAACAATGGGGTGGGAATCTCAATCAGTAAGAGGCAGTGAACGACAGACACAAGTTGTTAAAAAGTAGACACGTGGAAGGGTATAGAAAAATCGACACCAATTTGAAAGTCAGAATTGCTTGGGGTTGGGGACTTAGCTCAGTAGTAGAGCACTCGCCTACCAAGTGCAAGGCCCTGAGTTCGATCCCCAGCACCAAATAAATAAATAAATGGGGCTGGGGATTTAGCTCAGTGATTGGAGTATTTCTCTAGCAAGAGTGAGGACCCGAGTTCAATCCCAGGCAAAAAAAACAAAACAAAACAAAACAAAAAACGTGCTGGGTCTTTGTACAGGGTTGTATACCTTACAAAATCCCTTTATGAAATTACGCTTCAGTTTGTTTGTGTAGGAAATAATGGCTTATAAATAGAGTATTATTTCAGCTGTGAAAACTCCTACAGAACAAAAGAAAAAAGATAGGATTTGGGTGGTGGGAATGGAAATAGTTTTAATTTTATCTTTTTTTCAACTTATTTGTAATAAAATTCATGAAAAACCAGAACTTAAAAATCAATTCTAGGTTCATAATCAGGTGTACAAAAGTTCTACTTAAGAGAGCTCTAGATGACAGATTGCTAGAAAGATTAGATTGATCATATTGAAAAGTTAAAATTTATTGAAAACAACTCAAAATACATTAAGTTCTTAGACACTATTAAGAAGAAAAAACAAAAATAAATTAATAATAGTACAAATATCACACTATTTTCAAAATTGGGAGCTTATGATAAATGTGGGATAGCAAAGGCAAACTAGTAATTTTTACAGGTGACTTTTCAGTGTCTTTATAGTGGATGCGTTCTCAAGTACTTCATTAGTTGAAGGTATAAGCTAGAATGTTGATTCTATGCACCAACATACTAAATTCCATAAGTACAATGCAAATTAAGTTGTGCTCTTGAGAAGCACAAATACTCCTGGGAGGGCTGATCTACTATTCTAATCTACTCGATTATAACCACAAATAATAGTAATAAAGAAAACTAAAGAAACTTCAGTAGTTATTTTTAAATAAGGTCAAAGTTTAACCAAAATACTTGATCACTAAGTGATTAAATAATAATGGGAACAAACCAAAAGTAGTATCAACATTGAACATCTGTTACCCATCTATAAGAATCAACTCTTGGGGATCGAACAAGGAGCACGCACTGGGCTGGGGTTATCAGCTCCCTTCCCGGGAAACTTTGCATCAGGACACAGCTTTGATACTTTCACCGGTGATACAATGGAGGGTCCCACATTCTCAGATGACTTTCCACAAGTGTGAAGGACTTGTATCCAGCACAGAATTTCAGAAGTCGGAGTCCCTAAACCTGGACAATCTCTGCTCTAGTTCACTGATGGCTCACTATCATTTTCACTTGCTGCTTTTAAATCATCATATTATCTTAAAATAGACACGGCATTTTTAAAAATGTTGTTTATTTTCCTTCTGGTAGATACTATTAACAGAAGGGGTTTAGGAAACGTCAGTGACTAAGAACATGCAAAATCATATGGATGTGACCTTCCCAGTCTCCCACCTGGGAGAAGATATGTATATGTTTGATCAGATTCTCGAAGGCATATGTGCCCTGCCGGAAGGTCAGAATCATTGTTCTGGAAGAGACTGAAGATGAACTGTGTGATGCCACTCACTGTTGTTCTTTGTGTGTTCATGCTTTGGCTACTGACTTCTATATTATTGTTGAGTATTATTAAATGATTATTTATTACTATTATTTATTACTGTTAGTCCTTTAATACAGAATTTTATTTAAGCTCATAATATCTTAAATATATTCACAGATGAGAAATTAAGTCATCAATATTTAACAATTTGTCCAAAATCAGTGAGAGAGACAGTATTTCAAACAACTATCAAATACCAGAAATACCAAATACTCCAACTATTAGTCAATATCCTCTTTCCATTATTTGCATTTTCTTTGTGGGGACATTTTAAAGTGTTTTATAAAGTGTCACAGTATTTTAAAATAATACTATACTGCCCTTTGTATTTATATTTATTGTCTTAATCTACCTTTGAATACTAAAGATTCCTAGCATATGTAACTAGATAGTCTAGTTCCTCTCTTTTCAGTCTGATATTCTAGAAATTTGAAGATTTTAGAAGGATACCTATCAATTAGCTGATACAGAGTAAAGAATTTTGGAAGTGTATTATCAAACAAAGTCAAGGCTTTAAGGACTTTTCCTTTTAGAAAAAAAAACTGAAATACTCTCTTAAAACTATTATGTATTTGGTTCAAAGTTAGTTATTTTGTAAAGGTTGCTACAAAGTGCTTATCTCATACTCACTTTCTCCCTTCTTATTATAAGAACTCCAATTCTTTCCTTTTCTCTGGTCTAGGTATGAACTTCAGACCAGACATGAAACAGTCAAATGATCATAAAATGACAAGCACAGTAATGGCTTTGATGACACATTGGAACTGCCCTGCCTGTGCAGGACTTTTATTTAAAACAGCAAAACACAGTCCAAATTGGGTGTGGTTGTCCACGCCTGTAACCCACCACTCTGGAAGGCTGAGGCAGGAGGATCACAAGTTTGAACCAAGCCTGGGCAACTTAGCACCTTATGACACCACCATGTGCTGATTCAAAATTAGAAGGAAAAAAAAAGGGGGTGGGGTGGGGTAGGGCTGTAGCTCAGTGCAATGTTCTTGGGGTCAATCCCAGCGCCAATAGACCAAACTGATTACAGCAGAAAAACCATTAGCTATCACTCCCAAAACTAATACACATGACCTTTCACTACTTTAATTGGAATATCTTCAGCCACACTTACATATACGCTTTCAAATACCTTTCTTTAGCCATAAAATATTAGTCCTAGTTGCATTTAAAACTGTTTTGCACAAAATATCAAGATTAAAACAAATTATCTACATGATCAATCCTTACGTCATTTGAAATAGATTACTCCACTGAAGAGCTACCTCGCAAAAGGATGCACTCCTTAATAACATTTAAGAGTAACCTTACTCTTCTGAAAGTAGAGAGAAGGCAAATTGCTCCATAATTATCAAGCAGAAGGGGTGTTCAGTTAAAAATAGTAAAATAAGTCAATTAAATCTCAGAGAAATGGGACATTAGTTGTCTTATGAAAGATTTACTCAATAAGAAAGATACATTTAAAAAGCTCAGTTTTTTCAAACTAACTCTGAACAGACAAACACATCTATACCTTTGGAATACGACCATTTTGACCCAAGAGTCCCATATCAGTTTCCACACGATGAAGCCAACTCGTGTTTTCATCGAATTGCTTCAACTCTTCTGCTCTCTTTTTCTCCAGGTAGCAGCGACGAGTTTTCAGCATGGCAAGCCTATGATCTCGTTTGCAGGTGGCCTGAAACACAATGTCGTAATAATTCTGGATCTACCTCCTAGATTTATTATAAATACCAAGGAATTAATCTGTGCAAAGGACTCTAAAAAAGGTCTGGCACACAGTTAATGTGAAATGTTCAGTAAGAACTGTTGTTAAAATAACTGAAATAAAATAATACAATTCTTAGAATATATAACATGGCTAGATTTTAGAATTGCACTTAGCAACCATATGAAAGGGTTTACAACCATGATTTATTAATCCTATGAGATGTTCTGCTACTTGGAAACCATTATATTCGTCAAAAAATACTGGGAATGACCATCGTTCAACAAGATCAGCGTACTAACACAGCAGCAGGTCTCAAGGTGCACACTCGAGGACTGTGGGGTAGCTCCGTGGTAGAGACACACACACCCCCAAAAGATATAAAGTCACTTCTTCTGTCTTAAAAAGTAATTTTCAGTAAGATCAGGCATATATACTGAATAAATTACTAATTTTGATAATAATTTAAGAGCTACTGATAAAGTGATATCAATGATATGTTAAAGAATGCTTTATGATTAGTTTTTAAATACATCATATCTTTCCCATTTCACAGAGTAAGAAAAAAGTGAAATCTTAGTTTTTAAAAGCAGTCACGGGCTTAGAGTACAGCTTAGTGGTAGTGCTTGCCTATTATGTGTGAGGCCTTGGGTTTTATAGAGCTGTAGAAAGAAAAGGAACAGCCCCCCCCAAATTTGATGACTTTTGGACATCAAAAAATAAAAAATTCATACAGTATATCTATACATATACAATGATTTCAGTGAACGTGGGAAAAGAAAAAGGACTTTGGGGGTGGCAATCTAAGAGGAACAAGTAATTATTCATAAGATACAGTTTAATAACACTTGGGGGACAAAAGGGGGGGCATCTCAGTGGTAAAGTGCTTCCCAGCATGCATGAAGCCCTGAGTTCAGTCTCCACATTAAAAAAAAAAAAAAAAAAATCATGTATATAATCAGTGTATCCTATGTATTACATACTTTAGAAAATGCAACAAAAACTGTGGAAATAATTACTCAGTATTTTTGAAACGTTCATTTTCCCACTATTTGGTAAACTATAGTTTCACAGGTCTAGGAATATCTTTACTTCATATTGCTTAGAACTCACACTTCTTGAATTACATCTTTTCAGTACAGTACTAGACCATGAACTACTCACCATGGAACATCTATTATGTGAACACATGACTTTCTCATTATGCAGAGTCTGTCCTTTATGTAACAACACCTTGTCCCTGAATGCTGCCTCTTTATGCTGTACTTGGAGACTTTCTTGGCCCAATTTCCCAGTTCCTTAATTTGGTCTGCTGCGGTTCCTAATGTGAGCAGCAGCAGATGCTAGAGCACAGGCTCTTAGCCCACCAGTTTAACTCAGAGCTCACAACAAGGAGCTTGTGTGACCCTGGACAACATGACTAATTACATATTAAATATCTCACTGATTTTTCTGGGAATTTAATGAGTTACTGTAATAAAGTGCTTAAACATTCGCTAATATGTTGTATCTATAAAGTAATTTAGTGGAAAAAAATTTTTTGAAATTTCTTTTCTCCCCTCATTTGAATATTTTTTGGTAGTCTTCATGTTTGATTCTTTTATCTTCCATTTCTTCTTTCGTAACTTCATTCATTTTTATAGTTCCTATCAGAGCATTCTAGTACCTGAAGTTTTATGGATCCTGCCAAGCCCACTAATTTGTCGGTATGGCAAGTGATTTCAAGTGTTTTATCTTTGGAGCGGGAGGTCAGTAGTCGCTAGAGTCGAGGCCTTGCTTCCCTAGGCTGAGTTTTCAGTGCTTCTGCCAGGTCCCCCAGCAGTATCACTGTGAAAGGTACACTGCAAGGACAGTCTTCAACTGAGACTTTTTTGCTTACCTCTTACCATGTTGTGTTGGGTGGGAAGATTATTTTTTCCCTGATGTTGCCCTCCCCTCACCTAAGAGGAGAGGCCCAGATCTCTGGAGTCCTAGCTGGTGTGGGCACGCTCACATCTACCTCCCAGTCTGCCCTGGGTCTCTGCAACAAGCAGCATGCACCTCAGTGTCAGGGTGGAGAGTGCTCTGTGAGCAGAGGGGAGAGAGTGCAGTGCCGAGTCTAATGGCACCAGTGCTGAAACGTTCTTTCCTGAACACAAATCTGCTGGCTGCAGATGCCTGTGTGTGAATAAGCTGCTTCCACTGCCTGTGCAGGAAACTGTCATTGAGCTTCCTGTTAGGACTTCCAAAAACCCTTCGAAAAACAACAGTTGCAACCAAAGAGTTTGCTTTTTTGGTTTCCTTTTCCTGAAAAGGAAATTTCTTTCTTGTTTACTTTATACATTTAAAATAATGTCTGCTATAATTCCTCTAGCATTTCCAAAGTTTGTAGAGAATGAGTGACTAAGTAACCTTGGCTATCAAATTTCTTACATTTGAAGTTTGCACGTTATATTGTTAAATACCTTCTCTACTTTGTCTTCAGAACACATCATTTCTATTTGCTTATGGCACTGTTGTTGATAGAATGACTTAAGTTCATTTTCCTTAAGTAACATTTCCAACTTCAGATATTCTTGCCTGATTTCTTCTCGATTCTGGAACAAGCAGTTGAGAATCTCTTGAAATCTACCAAAAATAAAATGCATTACAGAAACTCGTAAGTTTTATGATCAATGATACAAAGTTTATTTAAAAAAATGAATGAATAAGTCTGAGAATGTTGGTGCATGTCTGTATTCCAGCTACTCAGGAGGCTAGAACAAGCAGCTCGTGAGGCTAGATGAGGCAGCTAAATAATACCTATCTCAAAAAAAAAGAGGGGCTAGGGTGATCAGTAGGACAGTGGCTGCCTAGCATGCCTGGGGCCCTGGTTTCAATCTTCAATACTATAAAAAAAGAAAAAAAAAAAAGGAAAAGAAGAGTGAACAAAACCGTATTTGCCCGCTTGAACACTCGGAACTACACTCTATGACAAATAGCAAGTAAGTTAAAATCATGTCTTCCTATTACAAAAATGCTTAGAAAGGGGTATTCAGTTTATTTCTACTAAGTTTTCATTTCTCTCTTCTAAAGAAAATCATGCTATAGAATACAGATATCACAAGTCCTCTGATATTAGTATTTTATTATATCCATGCCTCTATCTGTATATGATCTAATTGCTTAGGAAAATAAGTCATTTGATGCCTGCAGGCAAAGCATGGTAACTCGGATGCCAGTTCCAGCCAGCATGCAGGGTGCTAGCTACCCTGGCTTTGGCTCACCATGAAGAAACAGCAGTAGGAGGTGTCACCACCTGGTCCCTCCATGGTCCCCAGGGACAGCCAGAGCCAGTTTTTAGCTTCCAAACATGCTATAGTGAAAATACCACGGGCTCAGTACCCCCTACAGCTTGGCAAAGTGCCAAATGATGCTGCCAGGACCCAAAGCATCCAAGTTTACAGTGTAATGAACCAAGAAAAGCTTCCTCCAAAGGTCAGTAGTCATCTAGAGATCCAAGTTCTCCTACGAAAAGTCTTTAATGATCCTGCAATTCTGTACCTGCCAACATCAGCAGAACATTGGGCACAGTGATATTTTAAAATTATAAAAAATATATCTGTGCTGTCAAGTCATAGATCAGCGCTGAGATATAGTAGTGGCATAAGCAGTCATACGCAGGCAAATATCTCAAAGAACAAATAATTGTGAAGCCTTTAAAATAAAATCAAGTATGTGCATTTAAAAATAAATGTTCTCTGACCAGAATTTTAGATATATTTGTGAGGATCTGTGGTAAAAATACTGGCAATTTACGTCAGTACTTCTTAATGAAACTCTGCTGGGAATGAATATAAGCCACAATACATTGACTTTACTGCAGTTTTGTCAAACTGATAAATATTTCATAGGAAATATGCACAGACATTGTGATTTCACTGTATCATATTACACCACGGCTAATGCCAGTAAATGAATTGATAAGTTATCTTTAGGTTATACCCAAAGATAATATTTTTTATTAACTTTTTACACAAGGACAAAGTTAGGTATTTGTCAATTTTGTAACTTAGTGGTCCAGACATTTTAGTTGGCGGTATTTACTGATTATGATGGAAGAAAAGGATTTAGCATTGAAGGTTTCTAGAGAACCTCTTTAAAAAACTCATTAAAACACAAAGTACCCTAAGGGATTGACTAAAAACCATTTAAATATGAAAAATGTCCAAATAAATGCTTATTTCATAGTTAGGCCATCTCCCCCTGAACAATTTTACCAGAAGAGAAGTTCAGTGACTCAGCACGCTCCTGGTGGCTTGAACCACCAGCGGTACATACAGGACTGTCCACCGGGCAGCTTTGTACCACTGATGGTACAAATGGATCTAATCACTTTTATTGGTCTTTTTATTGATAAATCAGAGCTGTCCAGTAGCAAGACACACAAATGACAGGCCTATACTGATCTGAGCGTGTTTAAAGCTGTCAAATCCAGGAACCTAAGTTTTTAATTGTTAAAGCACACTACTTACTACTGGGAAATTCTATGGAAGCAATTACTTCAATTTTGAGAAGCTGGTAACTTCTTTTTCAAGAAACTTTCATCAAGAAAGAAAGATACTGTTTGCATGATGGCTATCTTTGACTAAGGAAGCAATAACAGTGAACTAACAATATCATAGGTGAACACTTTTGTTAATGAGACTAAATGAATATCAAGAAATTACTTACATTACTTTTTAAAGACTAAAACTGGTAGAAAATAAAAACGCCTTAAGACTAATAAAATAAAATAATTCTATCTTGAAATCAGTTGCTACCGGGATTAACAGAAATAATTTAAACAAACTACAAAATCTGCAGGATAAACAGAGCTCTTAACTCTAACAATATATAGGTCAAGCTACACGAAAAACTGATTCTTGTCACCGATGGAAACAACTGTTGTAATTACTTCTCATGATAACTGCGAAACAGCAGAAGCTGGAGACACAGGGTCAAAACTTGATGGATGGCTGCCCCTGCTACTGTCTGGCAGGGAAGACCCAGCACCTCGCTTAGCACTGCTCGTAAGGAGGGCTGTAGTGATCACCCTAAATTACTATGTCCCTAAAACCAACATCTACAATGCCATATATAAAAACAGGCTAGCAGTAGTTTAGGAAGAAAAAGAAAGTAGCTCGTAATAATCAAAAGAGATTTTCCTCCAAGCCATTTTGACAATTTTCTACATTGTCGGGACACTGGACCAAATCAGTCACTTTCTGAATTCAAGTAAGTTTGTAATATACATAGCATATGACAAATGATGGTGATTATCATAAAATATCTGCTACATTATAAAACAATAAATTCCTCAAAATGAGACTGTAATGTTATTTTTACCTTTCGATTTCTTTTTCCTGAGGGTTTGAAATCACTAACTTTGCTTTGTCATTTTTATCAGTAGAGGCTTTCTGTTCCTCATAAGCTTTTAGCTTTTCCTTTAACATTAAAATCTAGGAGAGAGGAAACAAGAGTTAATATACAATGAGTTAATTGACTCCATTATATATGGCCAAGGCAAAATTTCAGTTACGCAAAGTTACTGAATAAGCCAGATTGCCATTGTGATAAGAAGCACAGTAATTTCTTGGACAATTAGAATTAAAGAATCCCATAAAGGAGGAACTGAGTGAGATCAGTGTAATAATGTAAACACTTGACATACCTCTGCCTTCTGCTCATTACAAATCTTTACATACTGAGATATGTGATTGTTGAGATTAAGAACATTGCTCTTCAGCTGTCAAAAGATAGAAATTATGACTGTGTATAAAGGGATAATAATTACATAGTTACATACATGAACAAAATGTCATTACATCTCATTAACTGATTTCCATCAATTCTGATTGTCAGTTTTGATCATGTGATAATCCTGATTGATTATGCTCATGATTAAGAGCCGTGACAAGAGAATATGCCAAGCATATTAATAAAGAACATGAAGATATTACTTTACTGAGAAAAGATACCTTGAAGAAGTCATTCACAATATAATAAGAATTGTCTATTTTCTTTGACTTTTAGAAATTTGGAGATAATTTTATGTCCTATCCATTAGTGAGTCTGACTAATTTTTACTAAGTTCTTGGAATGTTTTATCCTTTTAACAGTATGGGCCCTTGGCATACTGGCCCTTGGCATACATGGAATCGTGGAGAGAATGTTGAACGCTAAGTCCAAAACTGGATCCCCGCCCCTTGACTGTCTCTCACTCACCTGGCTTAGAATTCAGTACTTAACACTCTCTGAGCTCTGCCTTGCACAACTGTACAGTGGGGCTAAGCACACCTAGTACAGTGGGTTGGAGTAAATATATGAAAAATGTGTGTGAAAAACCTCTGCACACTCATATGGCATGACCTTGTATAAATAATATGAATGTTTCTCTCAGGATGGACACAATGCTTCTCTGAAGATGAGGAGAGCAAGCTGCAGAGGAAAGTGGGGGAGGAGTCACCACACCAGTGTCCCTGTAGGTCTCTTTCAACCTCAGCTGCTATCAGTTTAAAAAGACATCATGTTTTTATTTACTTTTCTAAAAAAAGTACCCTAAACCTTTGCGCAAAACACTAACCACCCACTATTATATTTCTGTGGAGAAACCAACATATCACTATCATCAATGTGGAAATAAATTATTTAGAAAAGGCTATTCACTTTATAAATGGAGGCAGCTACAGCTATTTTCCACATGATAACTGAGGACTGGGGAGATGAACATGTTCAAGGACTTCAGTGAGAAAATGCTGGTGCTCGACTAAAGCACATCATCTCCTGAGCAGCAACAAATGTGTGAAAGCCTTGACCGATTAGGGTGTGATTCTAGGGTGTGATCCAAATACCACATGCCATGATGTGAAACAGACTGGGGAGAAACATATTAAAGCACCTTAGCACCCCAAAGATTGAATAATATTATCCATTATATACATAAACAAGAAGCTTAAAGGTTTGACTAAGCGAGTGTTCAACAAGCAGGTAAGTAGACATTTCTAGCCCTCAGCTGCCTGAGTCCTTAATAGAAACACAAACTCAATTAGCACTTTCATTAGAATTATATAAGTACTGTAATATGCACCCAGAACGCTTACAACAGATAACACAAACCCACTTACAGAAGATTTAATGTCCTTTGCACGGTTAGCATACTTAAGAGTGTTATATGTGTCATCGTAGAATAAAGAGGAAGGACTAACAGCAGCTATCATTATAGTTTGACAGTTTCCTCCAAGAGAATCCTTTAACAAGCGAGTAAGCTTACTATTTCTGTAAGGAACATGCTGATTCTTTTTCTGAAAGAACAAAAAAAGAATTCTTATGCCATTTTCCACACTGAAATGCAAACCTGCTACTACTTCACTATAAGAACTCAAGCACTGCCCAACTTTGCCCAGACTTACAATACAACTGGTGACCAAATGATGATAATGTTATAGGATTATTCTGTGAATATATAAAATAAAAATTCTATTTAAAAGTTTTATCTCCATCTAATATGAGCCTTAGTATATAACAAAACAATGTATCAATATTAGCTCATCACTGGCTGTGAAAGAAGTACCACACTATCCTGAAAAGTCAACAACTGGGTTGGTTGTGGTGGTGCAGGCTGTAACCCCAGCTACTGGGGAAGCTGAGGGAGTATGACAGGGAATTTCAGCCACGCCTAGACAACACAGGGAGCCCACTTCTCAAAAGAAACAAACACACAAATTAACAATGGGAAGACTAAGTGTGGGGTATATCTAACCAAATCTGCCTACATTAACTTAGTAACTTTTCTGTAAAACTAAAATTATTTGAAAATAAAATGTGCATTTAAAATATTACCACTCAGTTTTAAAAAAGAAATTCAAATACAAAAGTAAACAAATGTAATAGAGAAATAAGAATTCTGTACAGTACACAGCTACTTTTCTCCCTAAATAATCTGATATGGATATAAAATAAACACAACATTATAGGTATTTAACCTGAAGTTACGACAGAGTTCTAAGAGAACTTAATTTTTCAAGATTTCTTTTTTACCCAAAGATATACCTCTGGCTTTAAAGTAACAAATACTCTAAAAAGTACAATTTCTATATATAAACAGATTCATTATAATGTTAAACTTAATCAACTTCATGTTATCCAGTGTATATTTTTCATATTAAAGAACAATTTCAGCTAAACAAAAAAATGAGACAACTTTCAGAACAGATAATTCAGAACTAGAAATAGGTCCTGGGCCCCCAAATCCTAGTAATAATTTGCTTTTCACCACAGCAGTCTTTCCCAAACATGGGATGTAACCTGCTGGTGCCAACTGAAATGATTTTTATACATACAAGACATACATTCAAAAAGGACTCGTAAATGACTCCATAGGAATCATTATTTAAATACTAAGTATTAGTACATATGGCAAATATCCTGTGTTATAAATGGCTTAAATTTACAAGACCATCTTTATATCATGCTGTCAGCTAACATGCTTGAGATTTTAACTCTAAATGTAAAAGACTTTTTGCTTTTCAAATTTCATGTGATTTAGTAACATGCCCTGTCTATAAAGAGTCCCTCCAGCCATTTAAATAAAAATGTAACATTTGAAAAATTTAACAGTAATTTTCCTAAAGATTTTAAGCCTGTTTTAATTATATTTCAAATCTAAACAAGGAAGTTATTTTTACACTTACATAAATTATCAAATAGGCTGTGTTTTAGTGAGTACATAATTATGTCCCCAAAGCATCTGGTAAATATTGTTCAATTATTACATTAGACTTATATCTTAAATTTCTCCTTCTCTAAGAAAAACCAGCACTGTTTAATATTTAACCCAAATTTACAGCATACAGAATATGACTTAGAAAAGAATTTTGTTTGCTACAATGTTTTCTTCTCTTTGTGGCAATTAAATTATCAATCCTGCTGAATAGTAATTATTAAATTGGCACTTTAAAAACCAAACAAGTTTAAATAAGTGAAAAGAATGTACCATAAAATATTCACTATAAATCTGATAATCATTAATTTTCATTTAATTAATTCTAAGTATGAAACTGGAAATTAAAAAAGCACAGTATCTTGCCAAAATGCAAACACAAACAAAAATAACCCCACACAGCTGTTTTTGATAGCTTAGATTCGGAGGTCTGTGGTCTCTACTTAAAAACTGTCAATATGCTCTTGAAATATCATTCTTGTTAGGCCTTAAAACAAAATTATATTGAATAGAATCTTTCTAGAAATGACATTCTAGCATTTCAAAATGCCCAGCAAGTAAAGGAAGAGTGCGCACCTTTGCATCTGCTAGGGCGTTGATGACATTCCCGAGCGCCAGCAGGGACCTGTTAATGTTTGTGCCCTCCACAAACCGGGTCCCTGTGGCGCTGGTAGAACTGGCCCGCTCAGACCCCGCCAGGTCGATGAGTGCCATCTTGGCAATGCGGACATTCTGGCTGATGCTTGCTGTTTTATCTTGCTGTCGCAAATAAATCTGAAATTTTAAAAGAGCAAGAAAAATACGGATAAAATTTAACAAAATTAAAGGGGAAACACAATTTCCTTTCAAAGCACCATGAAACCAAAATATCATTATTGTCATCTAAAACATGTACCCAACAAAGTATAATCTGACACTTAAGAATACTGGAAATAATTACTAATATTGAGAAAAATACAAAAGTGCAAAGACTTTATATGTACATGTAAGTTATATAAAATGTTTGGAACTTTTAAGTTGATATTGAGGCCTGAAACCAAGGCCTTGTACATACTGTCCAAGTGCTCTACCTGAGTCACAGCCCCGTCCTACTTTAATCTAAAATGTTCCCAAGTCCCATGTGTTAAAGGCTTTGTTTCCTAGCTTGTTTCTAGCAGGAAGAAGCGGCACCTAGCCTCGGCCTAGTGGCACAGGCTTGCAGTTCCACCAACAGCCTCGATGCTGTAAGACTGAGCCCAGGAGTTTGATATCAGCCTGGGCAACACAGTATAGAGCCCAACTCGAAAGAAAGAGGGTGACTGGGAAGACTCCGGTCACAGGGAATAGTAGGCCCCAGCCCTTTCTTCCTTTTTCAGTTTTCTGTCCCGAATGTAAGTGAACAGTTTTGTCCCTCCAGGCGCTCTTGGCCATGATGTGTTGCCTCACCACAGGCACAAAAGGACGTGTACCAAGGTACCAAGGACTAAAACCTCCAAAGCCATGAGCCAAAAATCAACCTTTTCATCTGAAAGTTGATCAACTCAAGTCACTTGCTGGAGCAAGCTAACTAACATAGCATAACTGGAAAATAACCGTTGACCTATGAAAAGCCAAAACATGGAATCGTCACAGCTGATGGTAAGGCCAGCTAGGTCCCACAAAAATAACACGCCCAAGAAAAAACAAAGGCAGCAGTCAGATTGCTCTGCATGGCTCCAGGACTGCCCAAAAAGAAAGATGGCTTTGAATGTTGACCCAAACTGAAGAGTAAACTCAATAAAATCTCCAAAACTGTTGCATGTCCCCATAATTATGAGAAAATTATACATAAAAAATAGTATACTTGTCATTTGTAAAGGTATAATTTATTCAGCTATTTTAAATTGTTTTGGTACAAGTTATCTTAAAATAGGTGGCAAAAGAGAAGGAGGTAAGCTACTACTCTATTATAAAATTCTCTTATCTGTATTTCTTATATAGCAAGGTCTAAGATTTTGGGGAAATCTTAGCGTCATAGATAAACATTTCTCTCAAAACTACTGATAGGTGAAAAGTCGTCAGTGAAATCTTGGTACCAGGGATAATCTGAATGGCTTGACTGCCTTAGAAACGAATCTGTTCAATGGGACAGTTTTCTTCTTGTGTGATGAATGTAGTCTGGGATAATGTTTCATACAATCATTTGGATATAAACAGGACTAGAACCCATAAACAGGAATAGCTACTAACTGAGGCTTTAGCTCTTTCTGGACTTCTGTCTCTAAAACATGTCTGTCAGTTGCATTATGAAAGAATACAGCTATTTAATGGTCTTCATGGTGAAACCTTTTAAAAAGAGAATTAGTATCTTTCCAATTAATTGGTTCTACAAATCTAGAGCTATAGAGAGAAATCATACTCTGAATAGAAGTATCTATAAGAAAAATTCTTTTTACCAACTTCAAAAAAAAAAAAAACTCCTATCACTACCATTTTACCATCCCATATCTATAAATTCTATTTTTTTAAATCTTCCATGTTATAAAGGTGAAAATTCATGTTTCTGATTTATATCATATTAATTCTAAATACTTTTGTGATAAGATATTCTCAAAAGCTGCAAAGTAGAAGAAATACTGAGAGGTGCACATGTCTACAAAAGAAGAGATTTTTTTTTCCCTTATGTATAACAATTATCCATGAATTTTGCCTCATTTGTTTTAAATCCCACTTTTAGAATGATGGTCTCACGACCTGTTACCTGGAAAACAGCATGAGAGCGAGAGGAGGCAGCGTTTGCATCAGTGGGGTGTTGTGTCCTGTTTCTGTTCCCATTATCTAGTAACTGTAAAATTTCTTCTGAGGATCTGGGCTATGAAATTTAGGTAGAAAAGAAATTATTGAATAAACTCTTCCCTCTCTCTCTTCTTCCTTTTTTGCTTTGTCATACTGGGGACTGAACCCAGAGACTCACATGTGCTAGGCACATGCCCCACTACCGAGCTAAAACGTAAATGCATTTAACAAAAGTATACATATTAAATGTTCAAGCAGATTTTCAGGAAGAAAAAGTTCACTTAGTTAAAAGCAAACAAAACAAATTTATAGACATTATTTCAGTTCTATACTTTATTAGTCTATTTCTCAAACAGGAAGAAAAATAAATAATGGCTAAACAGCCACATTTGCTATGCTAACAGGACAAAAAGATGTTTACAAACATACCTGGTGCAAAGACAGACCCTGAACAACCACTCCTTTCTGAGCATCCTCGCGGACAGCAAGTGGCCCTGAGTTTACTAAGAGGTCACGAATCTGTTCATTATATACCTTAAAAAAAAAATCTGCTTTAGCTTCAATGTCAAAATAACAGCAACTGCATCAGATACATACCGCTGATTTAAGGTTGTTAGAATTTTACTTTAAGGATAAGCAGCAGCTCGTTTTCATTCTTCTCATCCTTTTTATATGATATTACCATAAATTTCTACAACCCCAGAAAATGTTTGATCGTTTAGGTTTAAAGTAGAAATTAAAAGTTGGTGTCATTACACCCTCACCTCGTGATTTCCGCCAATAACTATGGTAAAACAAAGACAGGTAAGATGGCTAGATTGCTTTCTCGTATTTCTTGGAAATACATAAATTCTAGAGAACAGATGTTGACAGAAAACCTATGCTCAATATAGATGGTCTCTATCTCCTTACTTCTTCGATTACATTAAGATCAACACACAAGTGTTTAGCAGGAACCCTTTCCCCACGTGAAGGATGAAGGGACTAGGCCCAGAGTGATCTGCCTACGGTCGGGAAAGCAGCAGAAGTGCTGGAATTGCAGTCCAGACAGCCTCACTCCACTGCGTGACAGTGAAAACACATCTGCATCTTCTATCTCTGGCAACAGTTTAAAAGTAATTTCTAAAACAATACACAGAAATAGTATTATCCGCTTGATTCCATAAATTTGCTAAAGGTATACAGTTTGATACTTGGCAACCAAATGACCATGACAATTACTACACAAAATAAACTCCTGTACATTATTTTCTTCTGCGTTCTAATACAAAGCCCACAGTGGTAATTCTTTGCTGGCAGAATTCTAATGAATGATAACATCTTATTAAGATGATAAGATGAAGAGCTGATGTTTTAGTTGTTTTGCAGATGAGCAGCAGCACTTTCTACCGCTTCTCCTTCTCCACTTCGGTCACACAGAGCAGAAAGATCACCGTCAAGCTGGCCCGTGCAGGAGGCTCACCGAGCTCAAAACACCCACACCCCACCTACTAGAGTCAACCATCTGGGTGAGACACAGCCAGGTGGATTTTTAAGTGTTCTGCAGGCAGTTCTGTTGCACAGCCTTAGTGGAAAGCCTAATTAGTCAATGCCTTGCCATTGATAGCAGATTAAAAAAACCTTAAAAAAAATTATGAAAACAACCAAGTTTCAAAAACTCCCCCAGTTAAAAAAAAATTCTAAGAAAAAAATAACCAATGTTCCCACCTTTTTCCTAATTTGGGGTAATTCTTTTTACTACTTACCTATGAAAATGAGTTTTACTCTTCTTCTGTCTCCAAGTTCCGTACACCAGTGGGGGAACTTTTAGCAACATATACAGTTTTAATCAACCACTGGAAGCAACTCCCTCAGTAGGGACCAAACTGTAAGAAATTTTCTGACACCAGAAATAATACCTATTAACACGGCCAGGGAGTATGTACTGGTTTCTAAGACGCTATCTGAATGCAAAATTAGAATGTCTGCTTTTAGGTATCATTTGTTAACTATTAATTGTTAATAAGTGGTACGGGGCCTGAAGAACTAATGGGGTATGTCAAAAGGACACAAGAGCCAGCATGAAAGAGCCTCAATTAGCCAAGTCTTGCACATTTGGGCACACCAAAAAAAGGATCACAGAAAGGGATTCTAATATACTAAATGAAGCAAGAACTCTTGGGTACATGCTGGTATTATAAAGCAAAAGGAAAGCTCTTCCTTACAGTAAAAGGCCAATGAATAAATGGAAAAAATGATGGAATTTAAAAATCACCATCATAACAACAATCAGTGCAGGCATGAATCAGTCGATGCTAATACTAACAGATGCAAGCTTGAGGAGCAAGAAGATATTTACACTGTCTCCCTACGGGGCAGTTATTAATTATAAAGAATAAAGTAGTATTGTTAGAATGGAAAAAACTTGCAAATATCCATGAAGTCAAATTAATAAAGTTAAAATTGTCAAACATCTTGCTATAAAGCAATGAGAACTCAACACCCCTTCAGTGTATAATCTGAATATAACTGTGACAAATACAAATTGAAGATTCTATGGCAGTCTCATAAAATACAAAGGATCACACATAAAATACACTACACATTAAAGGGCTCTAAAGAGACAGGACAAGTGAATCCAATTCTTGGTATTAGTTTTATATCACAGA
The DNA here is from genome assembly GCA_004026905.1 of Hystrix cristata. Lineage (NCBI taxonomy): Eukaryota > Metazoa > Chordata > Mammalia > Rodentia > Hystricidae > Hystrix > Hystrix cristata. The sequence goes on along the minus strand of PVJO010005724.1, from coordinate 20,238 downwards.
CAGCATTAACAGAATAATTGGCAAAATCTCATTAAGGTCAACAGATTAGATAATAATATTGTTAATTTTCTGCTTTTGATAATTATTCAATGGTTATTTAGGAAAGTTTCTTATTTTTACAAGTTTACAGCTTAAACAGTTTCAAAACAATAAATGCATACACACAGACAAAGTAAACGTAGTAAAATATTAACACGTGGGGGATACTGGTCAAGTGTATCTGCAAGTTCTTTGTACTATTTTTACAACTTTTCTGTAAGTCTGAAATTATGCCCTCCCTGAAAAAAAACAGAAAACAGATCAAGAAGTATTTAAAAATATTCAAAACAAGAATTTTAATGATTCTATACATTCCTGAGAAAAATCTCACATAAGGTACAGTAAAACTTTGGTTTGTGAGAATAATTTGTTCTGTTTATAATCCAAAGGACTTGCATATCAAAGCACTGGTTGGGGGTGGGAGAGAAGCACCAATTGTGATCACACAATGTTTGGTGTGATGTTCTACTTGTAATGCAAGACATCACTCATTTATGAAGTTAAAATTTCTTAGAAATGTTTGCTTGTCTTGCAGAACACTCACAGACAAGTTACTCCCAAACCAAGGTTTGACTATAACGTGAATGAGCCATGTTAACTCAAAGAAAGATCCCCCCCAAGCAGTGATCGGTCTAAGGAACACTGCCAACTTACCTCCAGATAGGAAACTGCAATGCTACAAATTTTCTCTTCTTTAATCTCATCCATGTACTTGTAGAGGTCTGACATTGTGAGGTACATGACTCCAGGTTCGGCAGCTGATCCTAGCATTGTGTGGGTTTTCCCAGCTCCCGTGGCACCATATGCAAGTACTGAATTTTTATGAAAAAGGATCAAAGCTGTTTGTTATTACACACAGCATTATTATATCTAGTGTCCAGTGGATACTTCCATCTAGATACCCTGAACAGAAACTTTAAACTGAATCTGTACCCCCTGTTCCCACTTAACGCTGAGGTCATTTTCTGTGCCTTTCCTGATCATCACAGGCAGTCTGGTCTACTCCCTAATTCTACCCTTCGTATGGGATACACTTCTACACCTCTCTATTGTAGCACGTATCACAATGTATTTCCACCTGTAAGCGCTGCCAAGAGAAGCCACACATCCTCAGTGCCTCACGTCTCCCACCACAAAGCAGGTATGTAAGTTTGTGGAATGAATGAATTCCAGATGGAGGCCATTTATAAAATTCCTTTTTAAATTCTCGTTTTAGACAAATTACTTTGCTTCCAATAGTCTATCCAGTACAACATAGAAGTCCTGCACTTCTTCAAATGCATAAAATAATCTGCTCTTCGACTTTTAAGCAGCAAACACCCAGGACAATAATCAGTTAAGACATTAAGTTTTCATACATTATTAGCTTATATTACTTTGTTCTGTTTTATGTAAGCTGGATATTTTGGAGTCAAGAAAAAAGGAAAGGAAAAAAAAATTAAAAATTTCTAGGGACAAAGCTGGGCATGGTGGTGCATGTCTGTAATTCCAGCACTCGGGAAGCTGAGGCAGGAGGATGGCTGTGAGTGAGGCCACCCTGGGCTACATAGGGAGTTCAAGGCAGCCTGAACTACATAGCAAAACCTTTCTCAACAAAACAAAAGTTCCAATCAATAAACCATATTCTATTTGTAATTGATGAGAAGGTAAGTCTGTGATAAAAATAAAATGAGTCAGAGATGGAACATGTTATAGCTGTGGAGTGAGTGTCTCATGGAAAATATAAAAACTGATAATTACAAAGTGAAGATATAATGATAGTAGTCAAAGATTGTAATCATTGAATTAACTGGCCATTTAGCATATATCTTTTTTGGGGAAATCAATACGTCCTTTTTGGAAGGCAAATTATAGCCTCTCCAAAGCATTAGAGATGCTTCTTGGGCTGAAGATATGCTAAAATAATACCAGATATTCAATTTTAATGAAGTTTTAACATTTAGTTCAAGGTACCTTAAAGAAAAATGGTGCTGCAAAAAAACTGTCAAATGTTCAGAAATGTCTGAGCAATGACCAGGGATAAAGAGTTAAGCAGTAGCTGGGGATTTAGCTCAGTGGTTAGAGTACCTGCCTAACAAGTAAGTGGAAGGCTCTGAGTTCAATTCCCAGCACCCGCCCCCAAAAAACAACCCCAAACCAACCAAACAAAAAAAAAAAAACCCCAAAATAGTTAAGCACCGAGACAAGAAGCATGTGGTTTAATGATATAAGAAACTGAAAAGACTAACCTCAGAGACCATAGCAAGGCCCAGGGAAGAGAAAAAAGTTTCACAAGTGAAATAAAAAGCCTACCTTTAAAGGTAGTCTATTTCATTTCTTAAGTCTTTATAGAGCCGGGCATGGTGGGGCACACCTGGAATCTTAGCACTCAGGAGGCTGAGGCAGGAAGACCAATGTGAGTTCCAGATCAGCCTGAGCTATACAGTGAGTTGAAGGCCAGCCTCAACTACAAAATGAGACCCTGCCTCAAAAAAAACCCCCCAAAAACAAGAAAACAAAACTTTTTAGCATACAAATATCTTAAATTTGACTATATGTAGAAGAGCAAGTTCATGCCCCTCCCCATGTAAAAATGAAATCAAACCGAGAAATTAAATCTCAATTAAAAAAATTACCTGTGCAATTATATCCATTCAAAAAACTACGAAGAATTGGCTTGGTGGTGTGTTCGAAAACTTCTAATTGAGTTGAAGTTTCATCAAAAACATTATCAAATACAAATTTAAGATCTTTATTTTGTCTCCTTGAAATATCAAAATTTGTAGTTTTCTTTTTAGGAAAAAAACTGACTTCTTCTTGTTTGGGGTCAAAAACTAATATATGTTTATCCACAACTTGGACCACTTTCTGGAACCCAGCTGCTTTTTCTTTAGTGTTTTCAGGCCGTACACGAACAACGACTTTCATGTGGTGACACAGATCTTCCACAGTGACAGACATTGTTGATGATCCCAATTCTGTTTATAAGAATGCCGGATACTTCTTTAAAATCAAAAAGGAAAATAAAGTTTTAATATCAGTTCTACTTTTAACTGGCATGTAATATTCATTCAAAGGGTGATAATTTTGTTTCATTCATCTTGGGAATTTTTTTTGGGAAAATACATATATTACTCAAGCTACAGGAAAAAATTAAACGGCACATACACACACAAAAGCATGATGGCAATGTTTTCACCTGTCAGACTCTGGGCCTCAGTTTAAATTCAAATACTGTACCAGAATCACATATGACCACAGCTGTGCTACCCTAACCCAGCTTTAATGTTCACAATGGCTGCAGCACCATCCGCATCTGGGCTGTGGGACGGACAGGAAAGGCCTTTTCAGAACCCTGTCAGAGTAAGGATGGCAGAGCTTTAGCTTGGGAACTATTTTTTGTAAAAGCCATCTTGGCTGCAAGCCTTGTGGCAGTGGAAAGTGATACATCCAGGCTGGTCTCCCACTGTCCCAGAGACTCACAGGGTTAAAAATACTTCCAAGGATGCATCAAGTGGCTAGCCCAGGTCAGAGGTGATACAGATGGCAGATTCCTTGGTGAATTCAAAAATCCTAATCTTGGAATGCAGGTCCTAGGCTCCCTCTCTCAAGGATATGCAATTCTAAGGGACATCAGTGATGACAGATTTAAAAATTATGTATATTTGATTGTCTCACATGAAAAAAGGAAAAGTAAACTAAGAATGATCGGTGATTGAGAAATCTCAACTATCCAGAATATAATCTACAATCTACAAACGTGAAGCACATAAGGGAGTTAGTATGATCCGGCAACCCCACTTCTGGGTGTAGAGCCAAAGGAATTGAAGTCAGGATACTAGAGAGACATTTGCAATCTCATGTCCACTGTGGCATTATCACAACAGCAAAGGTAGAAAATGACTGAGGTGCCCACCAGAAGATGGACAAATGCAAAACAAGCATATACACATAGCAGAGAACTATTCAGTCTTCTTAAAAACAGCATGAAGTTCTGCTACTTGTTGATAATCTGGATGAATCTAAGTAAAATAATCCAGGCACCCAAAAATATCACATGATCTCACTTATGTGTAGAATTTGAAGAACTGAGCTAATAAAAATACAGAACAGAATAACAGATGTCAGAGGTGAGGGGGTTGGGATGGGCAGGGGAAGGGGAAATCCTGATCAAAGGACATAAAATTTCTGTGATATAGCACCAAGAAGTTCTGGTGACTGGTTTCTGTACAATATGTATTGTACATTTCATAATTGCTAAAATAACATGTTGTAAGTGTTCATAAGACAAAGAAGTACATGAGGTGATGGATATGTTTAGTAGCCTGATTTGCTCATTCAACAATGTGTACATGTGAAGCATCATATTGTACTTTATAAATAAATTCCACTATTATTCACCAATTACAAAAACATCAGAAAACTACAGCATGTAAGTAAGGACTTGAAGCAGGAGAGGGAGTTACTCAGGCAGACACTGAGAGATGTACTTTCTAACAGAGAGCAGGCCCAATGGGAAGAGCCCAGCGTGTCCTGGCACATTAGCCTGAATGGAGTGAGCCATGGAGAGAGAATATGACATGAGAAAATGTAGGCCACTGAAGACATTCAACTTATGCTTTGAATAAGAATAAACACTGGAAGACTCTGACTGACAATGTCACTCAGTCCTCTTTGGAGGAAACAGGGATTAGTCCTCTGAAGCAGCGTATGGGTGATAGTGTCAGCTCAATACACTGTGGTGGTGGCAGGGCTGGTAAGTGGTCAGACACTGGTAAGTGGTCTGAAGGTAAAGCCAACGGATTTTTCTGATAGGTATAGGCAGATTATGAAAGAAAGATAGGATTCAATACTGCCAAATTTTTGTCAAGTGTTGGGAGAATAGAGTAGCTATCCAGAGATGAAAATAACTGGGGATAGAGCAGGATGTAGGTACTGTGTGGTGGGTACATTAAGAGCTCGTTGGAATACACTCAGTCTGAGAGTTTACAGAGGTATTCAGGTAGAAATGTCAAGGCCTTTAGAAGCCACGTTAGGACAGCAAAGGCTTTCCTTACCATCTCAAGGGAGTTTTCAGTTTAAAAGTTTCTAAAGGCTTAAAACTGCCTTAAGACTTTTGGGAACCATTAAATCAAGGAGACAGTGATCGATTGTATTAAATGCATCTAATAAGCCAAGTAGTTCCTGAGAATTAACCATAGGATTTAGAAACAGGCCAGTGCGGAAGCTTTGTGGAAGTGGTGGGGACAAAAACTGGATGGGAAAAGACTGCTTGTCTTTTGGGCAAATATGGAGTAAAGGGAGCAGAGAAAGGGTCTGGGTAGCAGGGGAAGAGTGACCAACAGACATTTAGTTTGGCTTCTTTTTTTTAATAGGAGAAATAGTATCAACATCCAAACTAAACTATGTCATAACACCACATTTGTTTGGACATAATTAAAATAGTACCAAAGTAATCTAAGAGTAGCAGATGCAGGACACAGCTCTGCCTATTTAGGACTGGCTTTAGCCAGAAGTAGAGTGCTGAAGGGCAAGAGCCTGTGATTTGGATTCTGAGTCAGGTCCTGGTGGACTTAATACTCTGAGGGACCCTCTCCCTCACCCTCGACTTTCTGTCTAGAGAAGCCCCACAAAGTACCTGTGTCCGCTTCCGTGACCTTGTGTGAGTGACTTAACCTCCCTAGGTCAACGTTTCTCATCTATAGAAAAGAGGTAACAAGCTGAGCATCATGGTGTATTCTTGTCACTCCAGACTCAGAGCCCGTGAGTTCTAGGGCAGCTCGGGCTACATAGGGAGTCCAAGGCCAGCTGGACTACATAGCGAGAGCCTGTCTCAAAACAAGAATGACAACAGCATGAGAGAGAATGAGAATAATGCCTCCCAGTACTGCTGTGGGGGGTAAAAGAGATAACATGAGTTACTGAAGAATTGGAGAAACGCCTGTTCTCTACCTGCCTCCACTTCTGTCTTTTCTTCCTTCTTTTTATCCTGTGGATAGAGGATGTCTCGTATTTCTTTCCTGTCTAATAAAGGCCAGTGACCTCCTACTTATTTGTGATACCCAAACCATACTCGCCACATACATCTGAAAGATTTCTCAAGTACTCAGCGATGCTTTGACTTTAACAGACGGAAGTCAGCTATCACAGGTGGGGAGCCAGATGGCTTAGGCTAAAATACCAGCTCTCAGCAGTGTGTGGGGTGGCACAGGCCTGCAATCCCAGCACTTAGGAGGCTGGGTCAGGAGGGTCCCTGGGAGTTCCAGGTCTGCCCGACTCAGCCCCCAATATACATATGTCAGGTCTTGAAGCTGGACATGGTGACACATACCTGTAATCTCAGCACTCTGGGAGGGTGAGGCAAGAGGATCTCAAGCTCGAGCCTAGCCTGGGCAAGGGCAATTTAGACCCTGTCTCAAACAAATAACTCCCCAAACACACACACACACACACACACACCCCAGCTCTACTACTTACTACCTATCTACCTGTGACAGTGCTGGGCAGGTTATTTAACATCCTTGTGGCTCCTTTTTCTCAACTGTAAAGCTGGATCGACAGTTCCTACCTCATAGAGTTATTTTAGTCTAAGTACGGATGAATGCCTCAGCACAATGCTTGGCCTAGAGTTGTACTACAAGTGTTTGTTATTATTGCTATTTACAGTGCACTGAGGAAAATGGAAACTGATAACATTTGACACAGACATGTGAAGGTGTAACTCTGACAAGCACTAGAGGGTAAAGGTTTAAGTGCTATGAAAGGTACAATGCTGGATTAGTATAGTGAAGTTTCCTGGAGGAAGTGATGAGCTGAGGGCTGAAGGGTGGATAGTTATTACAGGTAAAAGCATTTGGGTATCACATATGGTTTGGGTATCACAAATAAGTAGGAGCGGAAGGATGGATAGTTATTACAGGTAAAAGCATTTCAGGAAGAAAAGCTAGTTATGCATTTAGTAACTATTTACTGAGTGCCATCAATTCTTCTGGGCCCTGAGATACAAAGGATCAGGAGTATGTGCAGACTCCTCCTTTAGATGGGGCAGAAATGTAAACTCTCCTAAGTGTCTCTGGTGGGCTAGTGACTTCTCAGAGCCTGACTGAAGAGCAAAAAGCATTCCAGGAGGCATGAGCATTTCAGGTGAGACTCCAGGAACCATGGCAGGAACAAGCTTGTGCAGAGTACACAAGGTAAATGGCTAGATGGTCAATTTAATTCAATCTTCTGGGTTTTCTAACTGTTCAGTTTTATATGAATGGATACAGTTTCATCTACAATAACTAATGAAAGGCACAAGGGAATCTTTGCTTTCTTCCACAGCGACTGGAAAGAACAGAGGAAAGGAGAAGGCTGCATTAAGAGATTGGACATGGTGAGATTTGAAGATGTGGAGTCCAAGCTTGCAGAATTTAAACTGGAACTTGAAGTTAATTGGGAATCAGCAAAAGGATTTGAGATGGCAGTAGGTGTTACTGAAGTAATATTTCAGGGAGAAATTTTGACAGTGACCTAAAGGAGCTTAAGAAATACAATGTCGAATGCAACTTTGTTTCACAACGTGTTAGAGATTTAAAGAAAGTTACTGATCTTAATTTTTAAAGTATCACTCGCAATACCTACTTTTAAAGTACATATAAGGGAATAAATTCTCCAGATATTGTTATCTGTACAACACAGTGATGATTTACAAAATCTTTTTTGGGCTCCAAAATTTTACCAATTTTGTATATGATTAGAAAGTGGTACAAAGGCTGGGCGTGGTGGTGCATGCCTGTGATCCCAACACTTGAGAGGCTGAGGTAGGAGGATGGCCATGAGGACAGCCTGGGCTACACAGTGAGTTCAAGGCCAGCCTGACTAGGAGACCGTGTCTCACCCCCGGCTCCCAAAAAGGTACAAGAGAATGATAACAGAAATCTAAAAAGCAATTTATGCATTTAGAGTACAGGCCTTCAGAAATTTTCTCAAAGAAATTAAAAGTGTGTATTTGCTTACTTTAAAATACTTAAAGTATTTAATTGACAATGATGACTATATATATTGAAGGGTACAGTACAATGACTTGATCTATGTATATATTGTATAATGATTATCACAATCAAATTAATAAACTATCAGCCACACTGCACATTGGTTCTTATGGAGCTGCTTGTTTTATAATTTAATTTGTATATTTGGACTAACATTTCCCTATTTCCCCTATACTTGAGCTGTGTGGTACTTCCCAGGGTACTTTTGATAGGCGCTCCTGAATAAATATTGAAATACACTTGCCACATATCACATTGTACGCACTCTTTGAAAATATGTTATTAAAACATCTGGATTAGGTCAAAATAACTAGTGATAACTAGTAGTAATGAGCAAAAAGCTCATCACTTGAATACATTCTATGTGCCAGTCACTATGGTAAACATTTGCCATTCATTATCACATTTAATTATTATAATCATCATATAAGGTAGGTGCTATTATTGTCTTTGTTTCAGAAATAGAGGGACTTAACTTTAGGATAAGTGATTTTTCCAAATGACAGGAATGAGGATCCAGAAGGCAGACCCATGGCCAAATCCAAAGTCCATGCTCCTCCCAACTACGTACGCCTTACTAGAATTTGAACAGAACACTTCCAAACAATGGTTGAGATATTGAAGGATACAATTATGAAACATTTCTTAAATACAAACTCAAATCTGAATTAAATTCTGATTCAACAAACATTGTTTTTGGATCGGGAACCCTCCTCACTTACAGTCTGTATTTAATAAAAACCGCTCTTCAGAATAGCCTCAGTATCACAACTATTGCTCCCACTAACTTACAAGAATTGGTAAGAACACAAAGTTCCGATAGAGGGAGGGACAGTACTAATAGGTGGGTTATATTTTCTCTCTTAGTTTCCATAGAGTTAACAGCATTAGGTCATTTTGTTGTGTACCTTGATTGACTGAAGGTATATTTATAGTGGGACGAAGTATAAACAGTTGTTCAAGAACAAAAGAAGAAATTAACTATTGTTAAAGGCAGATAGCTTTGTTTCATGAAGTAGCCCTTACAAAGTAACACAAACTTAGTAACAAGTCTAGTCTTCAGGCTTCACATTCTCCAGCCCCAAAGTTCATGACCACCGGCCAACACCCAAGGTGGGGGCTGCGGAGCGATGACACCGACAGCTACGACCTGAGTGTGGAGCCCATTCTACTCCACTCTTCCACAGTTTATAATCTCAGCTACATTCCCTACAACAGAAGCAGTACATCCTGGGCCAGTAACTGCTGCTCCGGCAGCAGAGCGCAGCGGGGGGCCAGCGAGCCCCCCAGGAAAGTTCAGCGGAGCCGAGAGCAGAAGGCGGCAGGTCCGACTCTCGCGCTGACGGGCACTGTCCAGCGCGGGGACGCCCGGACCTGCGGCGCGCCCGGCCGGACTGAGCTGCGGGGGTGAGCCCCGGCGCCCCGCACCTGCGTCCGCACCCGGCGCCGCGCCCCGCCCGGGGCAGGGAGCTCGCGCCGCGAGGGCCGGGCCGCCCTTTACGCCCTCCGCCCTCTCTCGCCGCCGCCCGGGCGGGGTGCAGGGCCGCGCTGGGCGCCCGGGCCTGCGCTTCTCCCTAGCGACCCCGGCCGCTCCCTCCTCGCGGCCGACCCAACGCTTCCGCGGACCCGAGGCGCCGGACCGCCGCTGCCGGCAAGATCGTCGGCCAGAAGGGGCGTCCCGGCCTCGGACTACCCTCCCCCAGCGCCTCCCACTCACCAGGGCCCAGAAGACCGCGCCGCGACCACCGCGCCACAGGGTCCGCCTCCCGGCGCGCTCCAAACTCCACAGCAGATTCAAACCCAAGCCAGCTTCCTCGCCGCCGCGTCTCATTGGCTGCCGTTGGCGTGACGTCATCACGTCGGACGTTTTTCTCTGCGCGCGCCGCCGTTAGGCTCCGTCGCGCGCCCGAGTGGAAGCGGCGTGGTGGCCCGTCGCCGTGGCAACGCAAGGGCCCGTTTCCGGAGGCGGGCCCAGCGGTGGGCGTGGCTAGCCGTGGGTGCAGGTAGGAAGGAGCCACCTAGCCGTCAGTCCCTGCGCAGAAGGGCCCGCGGGAGCAGGCCGGCCCTGGTTGGGCGTGTGTCTTCGGCCGGCGAGAGGCGAGCCGGTGGGGTGCTTAGCGGGCTCTGGGGTTCACCGTCCGACTGGGGCGCGCTCCCTGGCAGCCACCTCCTGCTCTGCAAGCTGTGGGGCCTCTCGTCTGCCTCAGTGGCAGGTCCTGGTCGTTGGCTCCAGGCCACTGTACTCCCACCGGCTGTGACTGTGGCACCTTTTCCTGTGTGTCTGCTCTTGTTGCAGTCTCCAACGACGGCACTACGAAATACATTCACTGAGAGAAACCGACCATCTGTTACTGGGCGAAGCGATTTTTAAGTCTCAGATTGTAGGTGTTATTTCAGAACGTGCACTTTGACAAGAGAAAATGCCTGGAGAAGAAAGGGAAATGCCCTTGCTGAGATAACTCATTTTCAATCGTCAAGATATTTTTAATTAATTATTTTTTTGCGGTGATGAGAGCCAAATGCAAGGCCTCACGAGTGCTAGGTGAACCCTGTACTAGTGAGCTACATCCCCAGCTCCTCGGGGCATTATGAGTAGTATCTGAATTGCCTTCTTGTTGATATTACTGTATATAATAACTTATGCAGCGAATACTACTTGTAGGTATCAAGTACATCATAATAAGCAGTAAAGTTAAAATTCCCGTACTCCTTGGATTTATAGTTTAGTAATTCAGTATCACTGTATAAATAGGATGCGTGAGTGTAGAGAAATATAAATGAAAAAAGCATGTGGAAACCCCACAGATTTTGAACATTTATTGCTATTGAAAATCAGGAGTTGGGGCTGGGGATTTAGCTCAGTGATTAGAGTGCTTGCCTTGCAAGCACAAGGGCCTGAGTTCGATCCCCGGCACCACAAAAAACAAAAAACAAACAAGAAAATCAGGAGCACCGTGTACTATATATGATACATGTTAAACGATTATTTCGGAACACAGACTATCAAAGTCACTCATTTCTGGCTGTATTATGTGTATCTTAGCTAACAGAATAGTCATTTGTGTGGTGCTGGATTTGGTAATAAAGTCGAGAAACCTTTATATTTTATTATACGTATTACCTCATTGAATGATACTTTATCTTTGATGTCTCAGGTTTTTATTAATTACATATATTATCTTGATTCTCAGAACGGTCCATGAGAAATGTATGTTTTTACTTTCATTTTGATGATAGAAAACTGATGTTTCAGAAAATCCCTGAAGGAAAATATTTGTCTTGCATTGTACAAACAAGCCAATGTAGAATTGAGCTGTTTGTCAGAAACACATTGTAGGTTAAATGAGTGTAAAATGATACCTTATTCTAGTCTGAAAGTATGCAGATCTTTCCATTTTCTTTTAAATCACTTTGATCATTGAGGAATAAGTAAATAGAAGTATTCTACATTTTTGTCTTATTTTGACATGCATGTTATGTGGGCTTCACAGTCCTACAGTTATTTCTGCACCTAGTCCAATTACTTACTTTACCCTAAATTTCAATTCAGTGTTCCGCTTGCTGTGTACAGCAGTGTCCATCTTATGATGAGTCTGCATTCTTAAGGAATTTTACATTTAGTGAAGCAGAGGGATTTTGACAATACAGTCAGTGGGATTACTGTGGCAGCTGGCTACTCTTGCTTGGCGGGACTTTAAGGATGTATAAAGGACAGGAAAACGATGGCGTATTTTGTAACAAAATGAAGGGGAAAAAGAATCAAAACTTTCCAAACATTTAGACCTAAGAAAAAAGAAATTCCCACATTTTGTTAGAAATTAAGAGTACTACATAACTACCATGGTATTAGAATTCAAATTTAATGTGTTTTCACAGTAAGCCAAAGTAGAGAAGAGAAAAGGTTAATTTAAAATAGCCTCAGACATATTTTTTTAGAAGTAAAAGCAGATTTCACCGAGGCAATGGTGAGATCCTCCTTCTGCCCTCAGGAGAGCCCTTTGCAAAGCTGAACGGACAGTACATACAGGGACCTCTTGCAGCCCCGGAACTAAAGGCGCGCGGGCCTCAGTTGCGGGCGGACGCGTGCGCGGTCTGTTCGTCCGCGCCAGGTTCCCCCAGGGCTGGGGCCGGCGGGAGCGGGAAATTCAGGTTCGCTAGCCCCCGTGGTCGTCTCCGGGCCAAGGCGGAGGCCGACGGAGAAATCTTCGTGCCTCAGGTGAGACGGCAGCGAAAGCCGCCCCGCCGTCGTGCGCCCTCCGCGCCCGGCAGGCCGGCCGAAGTTCGCGCTCCCGGAGGAGCCTCCGCCGGGCCGCGTGCTCCGCCCTCGCGGCGAGCCCAGCGCTGCCCGGGACGCGGGCTTCGGCCGGGGGAGACGCAGGCCGCGCAGGCGACCCGTCAGCGCCTCGTGCCCCGCCAGCGTCGTGGCCTCGACAGCCCGCCCGCACGTCGCCGCCAGAGGAAGCCGGCTGGCCGGGCCCCGCCGCACCAGCTGCCGCGCACTCTGCTCAGGCCGGGACGGGGGCGGGCGGACGGTCCCAGAGCAGCAGGGCGGCCCGTAACGCGGGAGGACTCCGGGCAGGAGGTCTTCGGAGAAGCCGCCGGCCAGGGTCGGCCGAGCCCGTCTCCCCGCTGACCCAAGTTATGCCGGGTCGCTGACATAACATCTCGGCCTTTGCCCCTTCAGCATAGTTGAATTAGTACGCAGAAATTGAACACCGTAGAAAAGAATGAAAGGCTGATGATAGCATTTTTGTGTGTTTTGTTTTCCTTTGGGTACCTGCTGCTTTCTTTTCCCCATGTAGTTCTGATTCCTGTACGGGACTTGATGCCTTTTTAAAATTTCCAAACTCTAAACATAGGGTGCAGATTGTCTAAATATTCCAGATTCTGTAATATAGGACTTTACATTGTATGTCCTCTTTTGCCTACACCATAGATAGCATGCTGTCCTTTCCAAGTGGATCAAGGCCAAGCCATAGGCTGCTGTTTCCTTTAAAAAAAAAAAAAACCAATCAAATTATGAGGTAATACAATACAGAGTCAAAATAATTGAAGTCATTAAATTATGTGAATACGTTAAATAGTTCCAGTCGGTTATGCTTCTAGCATGGAGGTGAAGATTTCAGGTTCTGGGAATAGACTGCTCTACGGCTCTCTTTGTGACCTTTGGCAAATTATTTAATATCCCCATTTTCCTTTTTTGTGAAATGGGATAATACCTACCTACAAAAGTGATGGTAAGAACTGAATGAATTAAAACATGTAGTATGCTAAGAGTAGTAAGTACTTAGTAAGTGCTAAATAAATATTAGATACTATTTTGAAAACTGTTAGTTATTAGGGTAGTTTGCTTTGCTTTGTGTAAGCTTTCCAGAAAGCCCAAGGCATAATTAACAATTTGCCTAATTTGTCATTGCTTTTGATATCCCGAAATTTACTTAAAACTCTCATTTCTAGTCTACTTTTTTTTTGCCAAATTTTTTTGTCATGATGCCACATAATTCAGTGTATTATACCTTAAGTAAACTCGACATATCCTCAAGGTGATATCTTATTCAAGTTATATTTACATTATATGGATTCATATTTTGTTTTAGTCAAAACATGTGAGTAGCTTTTTATTCTCTGTCGAAAAGTAAAAGCAGATATTTAACTGGACTGTGTTTCTTGAAGAATTTTGAGAACATGTGGTTTTTGGTGGGGTCAGTTAGGTGAAATTTCCTAAAGTGAGGATGGATAAAAATGTGTATTCTGTAGACTCTGTAATTTATCCATATGTTCTCTCTCTCTCTCTCTCTCTTTTTTTTTCCAGGAAAACCTTATTAAGCACCTAGTGTACATCTGATTTTGTGGACAAAAAGGTATGGGTCTTAAATAACTCATAATCCCTGAGGAAAGAAGTGTGGTGTTAACTAGATATTTACCTGAGTCACGTTAAAAACACTGCCTCAGAGCAGTTGGATAAGATGCATAATATTTTCAGAAGATCTGCTAATATTTCATAAATAACTTTTCCGCTCTGCATTTAAAATTACAAATTGCAGAAGAAAATGGAGCCGGTATGAGAAATTCCGGAAATGTATTAATTGTTTACCTGATGTTTGGGCACAGGCAACAGACTGAGATGGGTTTGTTGAACTGTAGTTCAGAGGTAGACTTCCTGCTTACGATGAGAGTTCTCAGCACCCCCAAAGCACCTGAACAAACAACCAACCAGGTGGGCATGGGATGCCAAAATGTGCTCTGATGAGTATGTGTGAAATTATAAATTGATGCAGGCTTTGTTAAGATGTTTCCTTGAGACGAATCATGATAAATCCATAAGATTTTTCGCAGGCTCTCTTCCTTTCTTTTTAGATTTTCATGTGTAGTCTTTTCCCCCGAATGGTCTTTTGTACAAATATGAAAATTTTGTATTTTGAGAAAAACAAACAGAAAAGCTTGAAATAAAAGGGCGTCTGACTATAATCTAGAATATTTATGATCCCTTTAGTCATACACATGGTTTTTCAAATAAATAATTTGAACTCACTGAACCCATTTTTTAGAATTAATTAAAGTTGGAAAAAATATATTTCAAAAAAAGATGACTGGATAGCCAATTTTCTTATCCCTGCTGGTTAAAACATTATGATTTTAGAGCTCGTTAGGCCACATTAAAAATTGCACTTAAATTATGCTTCTGCATTCACTCAGGTTCCTTTTTCATATAAGGAGGTTAGTCACCCTCACTTGCTCAGATCATGAGTCACTTTTTTTTGGAGTGTTAAATATTTTATATTAATTTGCGTTCTCCAAAGTATTCTAATACTGTTTTTAAAAAATCCAACAATTATCATGTTTTAAATTTCTTTTCTAGATTTGTTGACCTACAGAATGCTTCGATTCTCATATTTTTGTAGACCATATAAAGAGTGTTTTTCATACTGGTTGGAATCTGGGATACTTAATTTAGGTGTCTGGCAAAAAAAATTGCATACTACAGCAGGAAGATGTAATGAATATAAAGCCCACGAACAAGCAGGTCAAACTGGAGCTCAGGAATTAGATTCATCTCAAAATAAAGATTCTGAACCCATGGCTAAATTGCATATTCCAGTAATGGTGAATGAAGTCCTTCATTGTTTGGCACCACAAAAAGGGCAGGTGAGTAGATTTTTTTATTTTTATTTTTTAACATATTTAAATTGAGATATAATTCATTTATTGTAATATTCACCATTTTAAAGTGTATATTCATGAGGTTTTATAGTCATAACTACTGCATCTAATTCAGGAACATTTTTCTCTCCCTAGTAGGAAATCTTATACCGATTTGGATTCAGTTCTGTTTGCATTTGAGTTCATTTCCTCAGCCCCTGGCAACCATTAATCTACTTTCTGTCTTTGTGGAGTTACATCGTTTGGAGATTTTATTTAGACTCATATAATGTATGGCCTTTTGTGTCTGCTTCTTTTACTCAGTGTATTTTCATTGTTTGCCCATGTTGTAGCATATATTTATATTTTGTTCCTCTTTCCTCTTTTTTTTTTCAAGTGGTGCTAGGGATCAAACCCAGGGCACTGCACCTGCTCTGTAAGTGCTCTTCCAGTTAGCCACACCCCCAGCCTGACTTTGTTCTTTTTTGTGGCTGAATCATTCCATCATATGGACATGCCACATTTTGTTTATCCTTTTATTGGTCGATGAGCATTTATGGTTCTTTGCACTTTGTGGCTTTGTCGGTGTGGCTATTTCGAACATTTGTGTACAAGTTTTTGTGTGCATGTATGTTTTCCGTTCTTTGGAAGATGTACCTGAGAGTTGCTAGCATAGTGACTCTTGTGCTTTGGGGCCCCGACGTCTGACAGTGTTACTTGAGCACAAGTAACGCGGCAGCTGTGGATCAGACAACGACGAGTCCCTAACAGATGGGTAGAACATACAGTGTGGTTGAAGTGGACAGGGGGTGATTCAGGGACAATGACAGCCTAGGTTTTCATCGCATCATTTAGAATGATACACAACTGAAAACTCTTGAATAATTTATTTCTGAAATAAACGAAGGGTGATTGAAATCATGAAAAGTGAAAGTGCTGATAAAGGAGGACTAATTTGTGCATGATTGTGCGTGTGTGTGTGTGTATGTGTGTGTGGAGAGAGAGAGACAGAAGATTGGCTCATGAGTTGTGGAATCCTTCACCTGCAGAATAGGCTGGCAGGTTGGACAGCCGGGGAAGAAGAGGTGTAGTTGAGCCCAAAAACAGTCAGTCTACTGCAGGTCCAGTGGGCATCATTCTGATGCACCAAGGCTTTTCACTGACTGATGCGGCTCCCATGCTGTGGAGGGTAATCTTCTATACTCAGAGTCTACCGGAGTAAATGTTGCTCTCACTCCAAAATCACCTTCATAGAAACATCCAGAATAATATTTGACCAAATTTTTGGGCACTGTGACACAACCAAGGTGATACATGAAATTAACTGTCACACCTTTTTTACAGTATTGCTGGCAGGATTAAATAAGGTCATTTCCATGAAATACTTTGAAATCAATGAGGAGGTCACAAAAATGTTAGATGACATAATATCCCTGAAAGAGCTGTGAAGTTTTTGAAAATTAAGTACATTCACACAAGAAAAATATATTTAAAGAGTAAAGTTTTTAAAAATGTTTGCTTATAACTTAATACTGATGATATTCTTAGTTTATTAACTTTAGAAATAAAAGTCCTTACTATAGAAGCTACCAATTTTACCTAAGTCACTTATTTTCATTTTAAAAGTGACATCTTGCTACTTTTTCCAGTATATAGGAGTGCGTACAGATTACCAGTAAAGATTTATGAGCAAAGATTCTGGCACTGAACTGTCTCAGTCCAAGTCTGTCTAGGACATATGCCCTCACACATAAACACACACACACACACACACACACACACACACACACACACAGCCCTTAAAAATATTTTTTTCCTGAGACTTCAAATTAGATGGGGTTGTTTTCATAAACTAAATTCTAAGGTATACGCATAACAAAAGAGATACTAGATAAACTTGATGTTGCTCATATAAAAGCCATCAGTGGTACAAAGTGAGCTTTCTTCATCATAAAATTGTTTACCTGTCTTCGGACAATGTATACGTAACAAAATAATTCCAGCATTCTCAGGTTAATGTGTGTAAAGCCTGTAGTAGCTCAATGCTATCACATGGTAGGGGCTCTAAATATACATAAAATGTAAACTAAATAATTGAATGGGATAAGACTTTGTGTTGAATACAACTTATTTAAATGAAATTCTCTTCATTTTCTTCAAAGATTCATAATGCAAAGATAGCAATTAATACCTATACCTAAGTGGATTTAAAATATATTTAAATATATGATATATTTTGTGTACACAGACACATACATGCACATAATATGTGCTGGGGGCAAGTGATATCAGTGGCTTGAATTCGACTTCTTGAACTTCAAAAACCAAAGAACCAGTATCACTTTACTGAACTCTAGTAGCAAAACCAAATATTTATTTTGTACTAACCCATGGAGTATAAGAACAAAGAAACCCCACTAAGTTTCCTAGTAAATTTGTAGTGTCTCTGTCTTTTTTCTAAAACCAAATGTAATAAAATTAGACGATTCTACAGCTTGATCTACTTGACTGCCATTTCATTCCATTCAAATTTCTGACAAAAGTAATGTTGGTTTATTTTGACATTTCCAGTGGTCTGATCTGGATTGGATTTTCTAGTAACTTTTTATAGAAAGTTTAATTTTATGAATGTTATTTCTGAAAACTTTCTTGTGAGGTACATGTAGAGACAGTGTTATTCTTCCCTCTTTGGCTGTCTGGCAGAGAGCTATATTCACTATTCCCTTAATCTTCAAGTAATAAAGAACTGGTGACAGTCCTTGGACAGGAAAGGTCTTCATTCCACCCTGAATCCATTATTTGCTTCTCTTCTTCCTGAGCTTTTTCCCCAAAATCATTTTCCTTTACAAACTGTGAGTCATACATTCACTTGTATCAATCACCCACTTAATTACTGTTTTTCACATCACCTTCAGTGGTGAATTTAAGAATGAAACTTCTGATCATAAGAAGAACTTTGAAAAATTTCTTGATACAGCTTTAAGTGAAGTCTAGAGCATTTTATAGTTGTTTTTAATACTTAAAAGATACTGACCTAAAGAAAGTACTGATTTTTGGAATTTCTTCAAAATCACAGCTAGTTTATTACCGTGTTCTGATATTAAATTAGTTTTACAGATACATTTACTAGTTTGAATTATATGGAAAAAATATCCTTTTATCTTCTGCTCCCTCAGGAGGTACAGAAGGAACTATCATTGTTTCTCCATCTTAGTTTTTATTTTACTTACTTGGTGGTAACATTTGTAAGAATGTATTAGTGATTTAGAAACATTCTTGCTCTTGAAATATTTTGTTCTAGGCTACATTATCAGCTTTTCATTCCTAATTTCTGGAAACTGAAAAAATAAATATTATGTAGTTAATCATAGCAGTTGAGAGGGTATAGGAGACTTGGAATTCTTTGCCCAGTAATTGTGCTAATTTAATTTGGCATCTTGTGGCTTCTGTGAGTGCTAAGTTATAAGGAGGATGATGTTTATGCAAAAGGACTCATGCTGGTAGCAGTGCAGTTTTGGCCACAGTTCTTGTCATGTCTGATTGCTTGTGTGGTTACTGTGTGGATAGGTGAGTTCATCTACATCACTTGCTCAGAATGATAATCTTACAAGTACTGCAAGCTCAATGAACACTAATTGTGGTGATAATGGGGAAAAGAAGGATGAGGGCTGGCAGCTGCATTAAAAACAACATTAAGAAGAAAAATGCCGGGGGATGGCGAAGCTGGAACCCGTACATCTGGAACTGAAAAAGTGCTGCTTTCTCTGGCCGGAGCCCTCCTCATCACCGTTCTCCAGGGCTTGAGCCCCGTTGTGCTTCTCAGCCTCCGGAAGAGACAGGAGCTCCTATCACACGTTCATGGAGTCGTAAATATTTTTTGCTGATTACACTTACAATAATTTAAAATTTCCAACTTTTCTGAGATTCATTCTGTGGATGTCTCTCTCACTGGCTTGCCTTCTGTGAAGTTACAGACATGTTTGTTTGCCATTATACATCCAGTACTCAGCCTAAGGTCTGCCCATGGTGGTTTCACAATGACATTTTAATCAAATGAATAAATGTTAAATAAACCAGAGGATAGATGTGAGGCACCAATAAAGTGACTGTCCCTTGGCTATTGAGGGATCTCTCTAGTTTAAAACTTTTATATAATTCCAGCCTCAGTGTGCAGGCCTTGTCTGATCTAGAAGCTGGAGAAACCCAGCAAAGAAACAGAAATGAAGGCCAAGAAAATGAGCTGATATCCAAGTTGACGCAAGATATATTTATGATGACAAATAGGCTGAGGCTACAATGTTTCTTTGATAAGTATTCTATTTTAATATGCTGGCATCATTAATTTTTAATATTATTAGATTTATTACAGTTGTCATGGTACTAGCATTATCAAATTTCCCTTTAAAATTTTTTTAGTTTTTATTTTTTGTGGTGCAGGAGAGCGAACCTGGGGCCTCAGGCAGGTCAGGCAGGTGCTCTACCGTTGAGCTACACTTCAGCCCAATAATTTTCTGCGTAAAACCTTCACTATACCACATATAATGGAAATCTCTTAACATCAATAGCAATATTTTACCGGAAAATCTTTGTTATCTTTAATGGAGTATAAACATCAAAGAGAAGATGCTAGAGCTATGTTTTATCTCTTTAATACTCAAGACCGATGACCAAGGAGGAATTTATTTTGTTTGACACCAAATTTTGAAAGAGTTAGGAACTCTTCTAAAGGACAAGAATAGCAGCATAGCACTAAGAGGGGGATGAACCTGCCCCTTAGAAAGATCTTTTAGAACTTCGGATAGAATGGACTACATCAGGATGTAGTGCTGTTGTTCTCTCATCTCTTAAAATAGAGATTTCTTTGAGGTAAAATTTCACATTGCATTCTATCTTTGAAGAGTGTTTCTGTCATAAAACATCATGTAGCACATTAAATGGTCTTTGTATTAAAATGCCTTCTAGAGTGTGATATTTCCAGTGCTGTGCTGGTAAATGTTTAACACTTGGCCTTGGGAAGGGAGGTTGGATGTGAATTTGAACAAAAAAC